>ML376846.1:0-21137 GCA_005239525.1 Nicotiana knightiana
CAAATTGCAGTTCAATCCGGGGACATATAGAACATGCTGTAGTAGCATGTTGTCATCAAGTTTCACAGATCCTTCCTTTACGTCCATGGTATTGTTTCCGTTAGGTAGCCCCACCGGGCACTGTGGGATGTCTCGAATATTCACCAGTCGCTTCAAGTCACCGGTCATGTGATTCGAAGCTCCGGTGTCGATAATCCACGACCCACATAATTTCTTACCATTCAACGAAGTGGTCGTTGACTTCTCTTGCAACATCCCAGCCAGTATTTGCCACTGTTCCTCGGTCAGCCCGGGTACTCCTGTCACTTTGTTTTCAGAAATTGGCGCTCCATCCGTATCACGATCAGTATGGGCCGCGTTAGCTCGGGGGGTTCCCCGGCCACGACCACCTGGAGGAGCGTTTTGTTTCGGCTGTTGTTGTCCTCGTCCCCGACCACTTGGTTTATTATCGCTCCGTTGATTGAAGTTCCATCCTTCTGGATACCCAATTATTTCATAGCAACGATCAGGATCATGACCTGTCCGACCACAATGTTTGCACTTCATGACCGACCAGCATCGGTCAGAGTTGTGGTTGGATCGGTCACAATGTTTGCACTTTCGATCTCTATTCTCTGACCTGTTCGTCTGCGCAGCGAAAGCCATTATTTCTCCAGGATCTTGCTGTCCTCGGACTCCTCCCTTGGCACGCTCATCTTGGATGAGCTTTTGATACACTTTGTTCAAACTCGGCAACGGGTCTTGTGCCAAGATGAGTGATCGGACAGTCCCATAAGTTCCTTCGTCCAATCCCATAAGGAAGAGATGCACTCTTTCTTCTTCCTTGTGCTTTGCTATGACTTCTCCAAGATTGCACGTGCACTTTCCGCATGCGCAAGTCGGATGTTGCTCGTAGTTTCCGAGCTCATTCCATAAAGTTGTCAATTTTCCATAATAGTTCACGATAGACATACCTTTCTGCTTGCACCCGGACAGTGCAGCTTTCAATTCTTGAATTCTCGGTCCGTTTCCGGTCGAGAAACGCTCTTTTATACTTTCCCACAAATCTTTGGCGACCTCCATATGTGATATGGTAGATCGTAGTGTTGGTTCGATGGAATTTCTGATCCATGATACCAACAAAGAATTGATAGTCCATCAATCCTCTAAGTCTGGCGATGTCTCTTTGGGCATCGTAATACTTCCGTCCACGAAGCCAAATTTCTTCCTCGCCCTCAGGGCTGTCCGAACGGATCTAGCCCATTCTTCATAATTATCACCTTTCAATTGAACTTGGGTGATAACTAAACCAGGATTGTCATTGGAAGTGATATCGTACGGTGATATCGTCTTCCTTTGAACTACACCTTCCTTCACAACGGCCTATGTTTCGTCGGCCATAATTCAAGACAAAAAACACACTGTTCAAAAAAAGAACAAAGACAAATAATAATATTAGACAATGAAGAGTTCTTCAAAAGACTATGGCTCTGATACCATGAAAGATTTGATGCGGAAGACAAAGAACAATATTGGAGGAAAAACTCTTGCTCTTCTCATTAATTCCACAAGTATTTATAGACAAAGAAGTTAGAGAAATAAGAGAAAACCTAAACCTAATAGGAGAAGAAAACCTAAACCTAATAGGAGACCAAGACCTAAACAAGGAAAATAAATATACAAGGTAATAAGGAAAATATTACACATTCCTAATTAAACTCTAATTCTTTCCTTATCACTAATTTTTTCCTTATCAAAACCAAAAAAAAACTTTTAAGAATTTAACTGGTTGTGAAACCTAGTTTCATTTTCATAGGTCGCTGTTAAGTATCACCTCTTTGCTCTAGTTGTTAAGTTGTCAAAAGTAACAAACAAAATGTTTAGGAATTGATAAGTACAAATTTTTGTTAGTTTGGTTAGTGGTGACAAGAAATAATCAATTGTAAACATGGAGGTGTATGTACGTACAATGGATTTGACATGCAAGTTGGGAAAGATTTTTGGATATTTAGGAAATTAACGTGTATTTCTCAGCAAATTCATGTACTTTCCCAACATATTACGTCCTATTGACGGAGCTATAGTTCTTCTTACAGATTCGGCTGTTTTGACGCAAATATTGTATTTGTATTATATAAACAATTTATTCAAAACGTTATAAGTTATCTTTACTAAAATACATAACCTAAAATCCTTGCTTCACCTCTATTATGTGAATCAGTCTTCTCAAATCTCTCAAAAAAGAGAAAACAACGAAGAAGAAGATCTTTTCCAATATGGTTGTGGGCTTTGGGCCACAAATGAAAACCCTCAATTTGGGGATTGGTGGGTAAAGGATTTTAGGGTGTGAGATGGCGTGACAATGGTTTAGATGTGAAAGAAAAATAGAGATTGGACGATAAAAGAGCTAGAGTTCAGAGCTTTGTAGTGGTGCTTGTATGGTGGCGTTAATGAAGGTTGGACATGCGGTGTTAAGATAATAGTTCAGAGCTAAAAAATTTGTAATCACTTGCCTTTTTTAGGTTTAAAACACGCGGTCAAGAAAATGATATATCTTACACATATTGAGTGTGTAAGATGATTTTCCTACGAAAAAAGGTATAATAGGAATTTGATCCATAGGTCAGAGGTAACTTATGTATTTTACCATTACGTTTCCATGTTATTTTAATTTTTAGATTAGTGTCACGTGTTCATGTGTATTTTCGATGGTTGAGATTTGTTCTTTAATTTCTCTTGATTAACGATAAAGAAGTTAAAGAACTATTAAAAATTGGCAACTTATTATTCTTGTATTTTTCTTATATGTACTTAATTGATAGTGTAATTTGATTATAAAGATGATGAAAGAGCCACATGCATTGGACATATGATTCACATGGCATATTTTACACAATTGATCTAATACCAAGATAAGTGTTGTGAGATAATAATTGATTAAGTCAAGGTCTTTGGGCAAATAAGAAGAAAAGATGTCGCACTCACAGGTAGCATACGTCAAGTTATGGTAGAAACTTTTCTTTTTAATATCTGAAAAGACCTAAAAATGCCACTTAACTTTTAGAATTGATCTATTCATGCCATCCGTTAAAAAAATGCTCATTTTATGCCATTGCCGTTACACCTTTATTAGTTCAATAATGGCATAGGTGAGCCAAAGGTGTAACGACAGTGGCATGAGATAATATTTTTTTAACGAATGACATGAAAAGACCATTTCTGAAAGTTGAGTGGCATTTTTATGCCTTCTCCCTTTTAATATTTATTTGTTTTGTAGCTTCGCTTTCAGCCGGCGCCGAACAAGGAGGGACTTGAGTTTGGAGGAGAGAATACCAGGACAGTCGCCATTCTCTAGTCAATAATAAATGCAGGGCGGGGCTGGCATGTTAAGTCATTGTGGGTTTAGGCTGAATCCGTCATGTTGAATGTGCGATCAAAGTCCTACATTGATAGTTAAAAAAATTGGAAGCCAACATATAAGGTGTAAGAATTTTTTAATAGTGTGAGACGGTTGGGGAAATTCAGGTTTGAACCAAAGCTGACAATATCACACTCATTCATGAGATATGATAAAAACTTATCCAATCAGTGGCTGATGTAGATAATAGGTGAAAATATTTATTAAGAATCCATAATCTTAAAAGTGTAAGGGATTCCATAGTAACAACATACGTCAAACTCATCAAATTCAAATTCAAGACTCGGCTCTAGCTATTGCGTTTGTCACATCTCTTTTTTTGAATATAGAGGAGCTTTTTCAATTAAAGTGATATTATTCGAAATGAGATTATTTATCTGATTAGAGTCGCCACTTGAAATAATTACTATGGTGTCCCAAGTCAGCAGTTTATTTTGAAATCCCAAATCGAGGAAACTGACTTTATTTATGATCCACGAACATAGAAGACCGGGTAAAGAATTCTGTTAATTCGGAAGAAGGTGTGAGACACTCCTGGGTTTCGGGATTTCAGCATGGTCGCTTAACAAATGACACTCAGCTCAAATGTCAAATTATTACACGTTTTAAATTTATATGCGTTACCGCTTCTATACCACTTTAAATTATTTTAAAACAATTATGGAATTTATTTGAACAGGTTATTTTAAAACCTTTTTTCCACTTTCTCAGAAGCTTCCTAGGTGGTTATGAAAGATTCCCCAAGTTAATTCCCTATACTAACCTCCTCCCAGCCCCTGCTTTTGCATTCTTCTTTTAATATTAAACGTGGGTCGCAGGCCAACAGGCCCCAAAATCACAAAACAAAACCTGAAGATTACCAATGAACCAGAAGATGTAACTGTATTATCAAACAATTGCAAATTAGATTAATTAATCAAATAATTAATTACCAATGAATCTAAACTCTCTATTAAAACATGCTCGGACCAAGTTCATGACACGCGACAGTTAGACAGAATTATAGAAAGGGAAAGGAGAATATACCAAACAAACGTCATCCGGTGATGAAATGAACTCCAATGCAAAAACAATCAAACTCCGGCGAGCAGAAGGGATTGTCCCATGAGCACTGGCCAGAAATTTTTAATGCAAGCCAGTGCTACATGTAGCAATACTCACTGCAAGCTGGCTCAGAGAAAAAAGATAGATTTGGGGAAGAGTCTAGCCGGGCAACAAAATTCTGGCCGCCAGAATTGAAGTGAACCAATGACACCATACGATAAGTATTCTACAAATTCTCCATTTGGTATGAAGTTTGAAGAGAAATGAAGCCGATTTGGGATGATTTTGAACAAAGGGGCGAAAAATATGGAATTTTTATTCTCAGATCTTCTAATTGACAAGTCTTTTGGGTAAATTAGTGATGGATTTGGAATGAGGAGGAGGAGTAGGTTGTGGGGTGATGACTTGGGCGGGTTTGGAGGTGGTCTACCGCCGAATGGCAATTTTCAGGCGACGGAAGACGGCAGGGCAGGTTGGCTGAGTTGAGAACATAAGATAATTGGGGCGGCTAGGGTTTGAGTGTAAAAGGGGGAGGGGGAATTAGAGTTATGAGACAAAAAGGGGGGCAAGTTTGGTCGTTTAAGAGAGTTGGGAAAGAAAAACGACGTATCATTGGGGTGATACTACGCCGTTTAATGGTCTTAAAGGGTAAGGGTTTTGGATCGGGTCTGGGGAGAATTTGGATGGGTTTGGGCAGGTTGAAAGGGAACTTGGTCGGTAGAGCGGTCCAATTTGACCTAGAGAGTCGGTTGGCCCTTCCCTTCTTTCCTTTTTTCCAACTAATTTGATCAATTGTCTTCAATTTGTAGCCACTTAACCATTAATTCAAATTAATCCTTTTTTTTGGCAAAATTAGCGTATGAGCTATTTTATCTAATAATGAACTAATTATTTAACTAACAATGACAAATGTATTTTTGGCATTTCAATGTTTTATAAATGCAATTAATCATGTAATTAGATGTAAAATGCGAAGAGTAAAATATAAAAACTATTTTTTGGTCATTTTTTATGATTTAAAGGGATTCTAAATATGCATTTAAAATACCAAACAAGTTAAATGAAAAATAGAGAAAAAAAATCCTAAAATTCTATAAAAGCAATTAAAACTATTTTTAACTACTTTATGAGTATTTTCATATATGGGCAAAAATTACATGCTCGCAACATTCAATATATATAACTACTTACATATTCAATATACTTTAATTTAACTTATCCCGACGTATTGCTTAGATAATCAAATCATACTTTAGCCCTAAAACATATCTTCAATTACGTTGACAACAATAGTTACAGTCAGAACAACCAATACTCCTCATCTTAAAACCAACCCCTTTTTGAGCTTCCTCGTGATATAGTTGTTAAAGAGATTAAATTCTTCCTCATCGTTATTATTGTTACTGACTTACTGTTATTATTAATAACAAGATTGTTTACCCTAAAATTTGGATAACAATTAAACTTATATTGTGGTTTTAAGGATATGTGGTTTCACCCAATACCAATTGATAAATAAGAAATTAAATGATAGAACTGAACTGTAAATAAACCAAACCAGTGTGCAAAGCTTCAGCCTCAGATTAAGGTACCCTCGATGTGATAACAGTATAAGAATAATTAAGATAGAATAATCTGATCAACAGTAACAAGCAAGAAAGAAAGAGTTGTATAGCTTTTTTCTGCGTGCATAATGATGTCTACAAATGATTAGAACTCCTCTTTATATAGTAGAGGAATTCTAATTATGGTATATCTGTAATTACAGAAGGAAATCGTATAAACAACTAATTAACCGCTTCTGATTTGATCCATTCCGAGATTCACGCCATGATCCTCGACCAATCATGGATATCTCGTTCTTTCCATTACTAAGCTATCCTCTATGTTACTCGGAGTCTACCTCCCATGGCTTCGATTGATAACGACCCCGATATCGAACTCAATGTCTCAGCTCTTCGATGCAACGTCTTAGTCTCGATCAAATAGTGAAATCAGGTATCCCCGATTTCTACCGTATAAAGATAGTTCCCTCCTTTCTTGGATTATAATGAGAAGAAACGAATTGAGCCTTCGATTTTTCTTTGACCTCGATAAACAAATGATGTCATCCCCATGACATAAGCGATGGAAGTGACCGAAACGTCCCATCGGTACAGTTCCCCAAACCATCAATGAGTGCCAGTTGGCGGTCGGCCACTAGTGCCATCAGACCGTCACCGTAAATCCATAAATATGCTTTCTTCTTGTTGAATCAAACTTTACTTTCACCTTTGTCCGTGCTTCCAAGTTTTTACCTTTCTCAAGCTTTTATCTTTCATTGTTCCTTAGGTTTTCACCGCTAGTCTCAAACCACTAAACCTTACTGTCTTCCTCTTTCTTCAACCCATACAATGGAGAAAACATCCAAAACGGTTCCACAAAAGGAAAAAGTTTCCTCTTCTTTTTCTCGGCTGGCCGGTGATAAACGCCGGTGGATCCGCTCCCTGAGGAGTGTGTTCCCGGCCCGTGTGTCCTTTAATCTGAATTCAAAATCGAGAAACCTCCATCAGTCCCTAGTCGATGTGAGCACATATAGAGGTATATTTGATCGATAACCGTGGGGTATCTCGAGAAAATCAAGAGGGATTGTAACTGGGGGGACAAAGTGATAGAGATCCCATTTCCTGAAGAGAGTATCACTACCCACGCGAAAGGGTATCTAAGTGTTTATACCTATCCTTTCACGTTGGGCCCTCTCGATCCAGTCATCATTGACTTTTGCCATCAATACCAGGTGACTTTAGGCCAAATACACCCTTACTTTTGGCATATAGTGATCATGCTCCGGTTCTTCACCAACAAAGCTGAGGGGTTTCCATTCACCCTCGATCACCTCATTAGGTTATACAACTCTCGTATCTTTCAGGGGTTAATCAAGTTGCAGCGTCGGGAAACCAAGGTGTTGTTCTCAAGTATTGAAGAGGACAAAGACCGAGGTTGTATGGGCCGATTTTTTTGGGTGAGGACCACCGATCTCATCCCGAAGGGGAAGATGCCATTTCCCGAGAAATGGAACTCGAAACGTAAGTGCTGTTTCGCTTGTCGATTCCATGCTTCTTTATGCTTTTCTATTTTATCTAATGTTTTCTTTTGTCATGCAGCGGTTGTTTGGATGCCTCGAGCGATTCCCCAACCTCGAGAGATGGGTCCGAAATCTGGCCTCGACCTCTACTTATGCCAAACGTTGCTGGCACGATTTGGAAAAAGGTCGATGGGAGGCAAAGAGCCATGTTAAGTTTCCTCTTTAACATATATGGTGCATTGGCAATATTTCTTTTTACTTACTTAGCTCTTTCCTGTGCAGGCCTAAACAAGGATGCAGCCCTGAGGCCTCCGTCTAGTAGGAAGAGGCACCCGACTTTGAAGCCGAGAAATGACAATAAGAGGAAAGGGACCTCGACCCCCGAGAGGGAAAAACCTAGAAAGAGAGCAGCTCGGAAACCCAAGGGGAACGTTATCCCTTTGACTTTGGAGTAAGTCCAAAGGCTAAGGGAATAAGAAGAATATGAAGATGAAGACGGTGACTCGACGCTGGTGACCCGAGTGAGGAAAATCGTCGAGACCACCAAGGCTGCTAAATCGGTGGCGGTTGACGAGGCCCTGCCTCGTACTGAAGAAGTTTTGACAAAAGATTTGGGCAAAGTCCCCGAATCGTCTAAGATCGAGGATTCCTCTCGTCGAACACCGATCATACCAGAGGGGGCTGGTCTTGGGACCCCTAGAGCCGAACAGAGCGCCCCGAGTGACTCGCTTGGGGTAGTGATAGCAGGTCACTCACCATCCCTACCTTCCTTTTCCGAAGAGGCTATAAGGGATGCACAAGACATAGGGACTCCCGAAATAGGCGGAGTCCCCGGTGGGGAGGATCCTTTTCGGGATTTCTTTACCGGGGTCGAGGATGTCTCCGATCTCAATGATGCATCCAACCTCTTCGAAGAGGCCCTATGTCTTCTGAACTTAGTAAGTATGAATTTTGTTGATGTAGCTTTCTTTCATTTTTCCTTTTCTCTGTCTAACTCTTTTCTTTTTTCATGCAGGCTTTCTCTAAGTCCCGGGCTGAATTAAGCCAATGCGAGGCCGATCTCCAAAGGCTTTCAGATGAGAGTAATGCTCTCAAGATTCTCTGTGGGCAGAAGGACGAGGAGATTAGGGACCTGCAAGCTGATTTAGCTAGAGCTCGTAAGGAGGAAGCCGAGATAAACGAGTAGGTAACGTTTCTCTTGAAAAATAGGGCTTGATTCAAGAGCGGAAGCTAATGTTTCACTGTCACAGTTGCAACAAATGATAGAAAGGATCAAGTTGTTCTGGGAGGAGGTCGATCGAGCGAAAGTAGACTGGTACAAGTGGAAGGAAGGTATGGACCGCCTTGTTGCTGAAAAGGAAACTGCCTTGGCCCAGTTGTCGTCGGTCGAAGTCCAACTTCGAAATGCAAGGGGAAAGTGCACGGTTCAAGCTAAGAGGGTTGAAGAGCTCGAAGCTGAACTTGCAAAGGCCCAAGTTAAGGCCGAGGCTGATAAGTCGGTGGCCATATATCTGGCTAATGTCGAAGCTGCCCAAGCACAACTAAGGGAGGCTGTCGATCGAGCACAATGGGCTGCCGAGCTTGCCAAATGCCAATCCCGGAGAGAGACTCTCAAGGAGATCCACACCCGAGGTTTCGACCTTTCTGAGGAGATAGCACATGCAAAGGTGCATGAAGCTGATGCTAGGCTACTGGCCTCCTCCGATGACGATGACGATGTTGACGGCAGCAATAGCGGATCCGATAATGATGAGGGGCCCGGGGAAGAAGCTGCCCTCGAGGAGGGAGTCACCCCCGAACATAGCTAGGACATATGTATTTTTCTTTTCTTTTTCTGTGTAGTACCCCGGTCGGTCCTTTGTAAATACCTTCGTTTATATATATAAGAATCTTTGATAGAATGTATGAGTCCATCAAACTATATAGAGACCTGGTCCTGTAACAGTTCCCACAGTACTAACTAATGTAACAGTAAGTAAATGACAAAAGAGATTTTTACGTGAAAAAATCCCAGCTCAAGGGGATAAAAAACCACGACCTACACTGGTAGGATTTCAACTTCACTACTGAGCAAACTTCATATTACAACCTATTGCAACCTAGGAATTAAACTCTTAATCCCTCACTAACTTGAAATACACCTATTACAAGCCACTTTGCAATAAACCTATTACAAAGACTTTAACTCATGACTAACTATAGTCACGATACAAACTCTACGGGTTAATGGTTTTGTGAGGTTCCTAACTAAAGCTTCTGAATAAGCATAATAGGAATTACAATGAAGAACAAATACAAAGATACAACTCAAATAAGGACATACACAAGACTTGTTATGGAACTGGTCCGTAGTAGCGTTGCACTTTGTTCTTGATATACTTGTGACTTCAATGCTATATGATCAGATCTTGAATGCTTGAATGATCTCACAAGTGTTCAAGTGATATTTTGTTGTAATGATTCTTGTTAATACCCTTTGGATGACATCACATGGATGATGTAAACACTTGGTTGATACAAAGCCCTTCCCAATGGGAGGTGACTGCTGCACTGTTTCTGCACTGTAGCGTGTACAGTGCAGGCAGTCACTTTCCAGATGTAGAGTTGACTTCGTAGTGCTGTCAGGGAAACTCCAAGAATCAGGTCCCTAAGTTGATTCTTTTCTGTCTGAAGTCATACAACTCACATTAGCTTGAGTCCATTGATGGATGAATATACCAAGTGTGCATTAGATCTTTTATCTGGTTCTTGACAAGAAGTTTGTTAGATCATCAAAACATAAATCTAAGATACTTTAAACCCATCAATTTCCCCTTTTTTGATGATGATGACAAACTTTACCATTTGCAGAGCACAATAAAACAGATAAAATACCCGGAACTCCACAATTTCCCCCTGAAATGCTTCCCCCTTAATCAGATCTCCCTGTCTTCCCTTTTTGGCATCATTAAAATTACACAAGCAAGCAATCGGTATAAAGAAGTCTAGCCTAGTTAACTCATGCCACTTGTGTGCACACAACATGATAGAAAAGAGAAGCAGAGAACACATGCATTTAACAGCAAAAGAGAGTCTTCATAGATATTTATAAAACATAAGCCTTCGCCACTACAACAAAGGCAAGTTTGGACTGTTGAAAACAGGAGCAGTACATGTGAAATCCTTCCACATCACAAAAAAAAAACAACTACCACAAGTCATCAAAACAAAAGATGGAAACTTGAAACTGGTCATTAACAATGGGCACTGGAAGATTTTCCTATGGGGCACTAGAGGAAGAAGGCTTGGAGGTAGCAGCAAGAGTGTTGAGAACAAGGTCAATCTGAGCATTTGCGGACATTTGCTCTGTGATCAGTTTCTCTCTCAGGTTCTTAACCTGTTTCCTGAGATAATCCTTTTCTTTTGTCAGACGAGCAACCTCTTCACTTGAGGAACTAGGGGATCCTGGTGCCGCTATAGCCTGACTTAGCTGAGTCTCGAGAATGGCATTCCTTGCCTTCAGCTTCCTGATCTCCTCTGTAGCATTATTCTGAGCATTGATCAGCTGGGAGATCGTCGAAGTGCTTCCCATTCCTCCAACCTTTTCAACACATTCACATTCCTCCAGTGTAGTTTTCGAGAAGGTTTGTTTCCTGGACCCCATCTTAGGATGGCCCAAGGGCACATCAAAGAAGTTGAATACACGCGTGAGAAGAAAGACGTACGGCAGTCCATGGTTCCTATCTTGAATGCTGCCACTTTCTGCATATGTTCAATCATAATGGCAGGAAAATTGATGGAGCAAAATTTATCTAGTACTTCCATTAAGTACAGATCAGACCTGGACGTGATGGATCTTCTTTCAGCACAAGGGAGCAGAACCTTGTTAACCAACTCGAATAACAATTGGTACACAGGAAGCAGAGCCTTCTTGTGTACCCGTTCCCCATGCTAGACAAATTTTTCTTTCATAATGGCGGGCCTAAAATTTGAGCCACAAACACCTCTTACAGATGACAACCCTTCAGAAGGAACCTTGAGAATGTCCCCCAACACAGTAGCATCCAATACCATGTCCACCCCATTCACTAAGACACATATGTGGTCAACTTCAACAGTGAAGAGGTCAGTATAGAAACTTTGGACCCATCCTCATACACATTGGGCTCATATTCTTTGAACAGATGGCTCCACTGTTGAAATTCCACCATCTCAAGAATTTGTCTCATTCCCGCCATTTCTGAAATTTCTGGGTCAAACGTGCGACCCCAAAGTACCTTTTGATGTCTCAACGTTTCTTGTCCTAGAACACTTACACTTTTCACCTTCTTTGCAGAACTGGATTCCTCAACAATTTCCAACTTTATTTTCCCAAACCGCCCAATGGGCTTCCTTTTACCACTTGATTCTACCAGAATGTCTTCATCAGACACATATTTCTCCTCCACAACTTGCTTAGACTTGACACCACCTTTCACAGACTTTTTACTTGATTTTTCAACAACTTCCTTTGAAGCATTTTCAACAGATTGTTTTTTTTCTTAGATCGCTTAATTAAGAAACTTGGTTCCTCCTGAGCATCCTCATCTACCGCTACTACTGGAATATTTTTGTCACATGTAATTTCCCCTTTGATCAGCCTCTTCTTCTTCTTCTTCTTCTTCTTGCTACTCCTTCTGCTTTTCTTTAAGGCAGACTCAAAGGCCTCTTTCTTTTGCAACCTTGTATTAGGTCGCTTAGAAGGGGCCTCAGGAGTGACTGCTAGCTTTCTGATCTTGAAGCGAGCACTAAGAACCATATCATCTTGATCATCCTCTTCACTAGGTTTTTCAACAGGAGGGATAAACTTCAACGCCTCAGTGGCAAAGTGAGGAGAAGGAGCAGGGTTGAAGCTGACCCGGGAAGATGATTCCTGACCTGTTTCCTCAGGGAGGGGATCAGGTTCACCAATAGGTTTCCCAGTAGCTTCTTCTGGTGCAGGAGGTCCAAATAGCACCATCGTTCCTTCCTCTCCTACAAGAGGAGTTTCTTCATCCTGAGACTCAGGCAGGGTAGAAGGTCTTTTACTCGCCAGTCCCTCAGCAACAATGGACATTATGTTTTATGCTGTCTTTTCCCCCCTGTGATTCTATGGGAGCCATAGTGTCCAGTATAGGAGAGATTATGTACTGATCAGTGTCTTCCTCAGAGGCCCCTTTTTCTTGATGAGATACATGCTCTTTTTCGCCCTTGTTCTGGTCTATGAGAGTATCAGGCAACAGAGAAGAAACAACGTCGACTTCTGAGGTTTCTGAGTCCTCAACACTTAAGGGAGGAATATGGTTAGATGGAGTTGTGAGAGAGATGAGAGGTTAAAGGGAATCAGGTTTAGACATATTGGTGTCAGTATTGGCAGAAAAAGGAGGTTTTTGGTGGTGATTTGAGAGTGGTAGAAGAGTCGAGGATATTGTCCTCCACAGTGGGTAGGGGAGCTTTCTCTTATGCCATGGTGGAGAGTTAGGTTGAAGATTCTGGGAAAATAGAGAGAGAACGAAGGATGGTCGCTCAAGGCTAGAGAGTGAAAGGGTTTTATGGAGGGAAGGATAATTATGAGGGAAGAGAAACGGGTTCTAAAACGGCGGTAGGTTTGTGGGAATATACAACCTTGCAGAGGGAAGTGAAAGGATTTGAATGAAAAAACGTGATATACAGGGTCTGAGAAGGTGGATGACGTGGCAGTTAATTTTGTTTCTTTTAAGATATGCATGGGAATGACACAAGACTGCTAACCTGTGGTGCAAGAACCAGGTTCCTGACCGGTCTTTCCAAAAGATTTTCAGCTCTCTTTCACAGCTTATGCATTGTTTCTTCAGCTTCTACAATCATCACGCGTGTCTACCTGCAACGGTATAGAAGTGAGTTAGACTTGGCTAGAAAACACTTTAGCTAGATTTAGTTGAATGTAACTTTCATAGCCATATGGAAGTGATCAGGTTCTCAATTAGGCTTGATTAACCCCAATGCCATCCTGTTTCTCTCAAAATGTTCCCTGCTTAGAGCTTTGTTTAAGATATCTGCAATTTGGTCTTCTGTACTGCAGAACTTCATGCAGATAAGCCCCTTCTCCACATTGTCTCTGAGAAAATGATGTCTCACATCAATGTGCTTGATTCTCTTGTGTTGGACCGGGTTCTTTTCCATGTTGAGTGCACTGGTGTTGTCACATAGAAGAGGTACACAATCAATGTACACTCCAAAATCCTCCAATTGTTGTTTGATCCACAGTAGCTGAGCACAGCAGGAGGCTGCAACAACATATTCTGCTTCAGCTGTTGAGAGAGCTACTAAATTTTGCTTCCTTGTACCCCATGAGATTAGACATGATCCTAGGAAATGAGCCATTCTAGATGTGCTCTTCCTGTCCACCAAATAACCTGCATAGTCAGCATCATCATAACCAACAAGATAAAATTGTCACCTGAAGGATAATACAGAACCGGGTCCTGTGTTCCCTTAAGATATCTCAGGATCCTTTTAGCAGACTTTAGGTGAGATTCCTTGGGATTTGATTGAAACCTTGCACATAAACCCACACTGAACACAATATCTGTCATGCTGGAAGTGAGGTAGAGTAGAGATCCGATAATGCCTCGATACATTGTTTGATTTACAGGAGATCCAGATTCGTCCATGTCCAGCTTAGAGGCAGTGACAATGGGGGTGTCAATAACCTTTGATGCTTCCATATCAAACCTCTTCAAAATCTCCTTGATGTATTTCTACTGACTAATACATGTTCCCTTCGTGGATTTCTTCACTTGAAGACCTAAGAAAAAATTCAGCTCGCCCATCATGCTCATTTCAAACTCACTTCCCGTGAGTTTTGCGAATTTTTGACACAGTGAGTTAGCTGTTTCCCCAAAGATGATATCATCCACATATACCTGAATGATGAGCAGGTTCCTTCCTCGTTTCTTCAAGAACAGAGTGTTGTCAATTTTTTCTCTCGTAAATCCATTTTCTAAGAGGAACTTAGATAACCTTTCATACCAAGCCCGAAGAGCCTGCTTTAACCCATACAATGCCTTATCTAATTTGAACACATACTCAGGATGTTCATGACATTCAAAACCTGGAAGTTGCTTAACATAAACTTTTTCCTTGAGAAAACCATTCAGAAATGCACTTTTTACATCCATTTGGAACATAGTGAATTCCATATGAGATGCAAAGGCAATAAGAATTCTAATGGCTTCCATACGAGAAATTGGGGCGAAAATCTCATCATAGTCAATCCCTTCCTCTTGATTGTAACCTTGGACAATCAGCCTTCCCTTGTTCCTTGTTGTGTTTCCAAGCTCATCAAGCTTGTTTCTGAATATCCACATAGTCTCTATGATGGTTCTATCTGAGGGTCTAGGTACCAGGTGTGAGCATGTGATTTTTACTTGCCGTATCGTCCTATAAAAATCCCAATAAATCAATGGATTTTATGAACTTTTGTTGATTTTTCGATAATTAATTGTGAATTACTTGCATATCACATAATTCATTTTCCAAAACTATTAGAATTTCGCATTATCAAGGAATTATGAAGTTATTATTTATAATTAATTAAATAATAGAAGAACGACGAGTATTTAACGTAATGTAGTTTTTAATAACTAATTACTATAAAAATTAATCATTTTTATTCGATAAATCATAGATTTAATTAAGAATATATAATTGGTCATTTTATTCTTAATTAATATGTAAATAAATGAAAAAATAAGGTTTAAAATTAATTGCTAACATTTGTTGGATTAAATTAGATTTGGACTTATTTAGGTTAGTTAGTTAATTAATTGAAAAAAAAAGAAAGCCAATTTCGGACCTGGGTTTAAAACTACCCAGGCCCAAACCCAATCCCCACAAACTAAAATAACCCAGGCCCAAAACCCCCTTTACCCCGCCTGCCCCAGCAACCCTCCAAAACGACCCCGTTCTATTTAACTCGGAAGATCTCAGCCGTTCGTGTTCCCAGATCCAACGGCTGAGAAATCACCCCCTCTAATATATAACTGTCTAAACGACCCCCCTACCCTCATTTAATCAAAGCCCAAGCCCTACCAAAACCCTAGCCGCCCCCATCCCCTTCATCTCTCTCAACCTGGATAACCTAAACCCTAGCCGCCCCAGAACCCCACCGCCGTCCGGCCACCAGACCCCCTCCAATCAACCCCAACTTCCCACCAGACGAACACCATCATCCCCTCTATCACCTCCCGTTATCAACTCTCCTAAAAAACTAATAGATTTGCCTGGGTTTCAGATCTAAAAATCTGAAAACCCCAAAATTACTCCACCGGCCGATTCGAGGACAACCAATGGTTCAGACCTTCATGGGTCGATTGCTTTTAACTAGAGCAATCGATTCATGAAGGTTTGATTCATTTTTTCAAACCCCACTAGATCTGGTAAGGTCCAATAACCCCCTTTCTCTTTCCCGGCCAAAAACCCCCTTTTTACGGGTACCCCCTCTTCCCTTTCTAACTGTTTTTGTGCTATTGGCATGAACATGTCATGATTTAATTATTTTTATTGTAGATCTGTGTAGATGTTTTGTTTTCTTTCATCGCCTTCCCCACCTGTGTATATTTCTTCCTCGTCGTTTCAATTTAAGCTTTAAGTGTATTTCATGACAGTCATATCTTGATTTTTGTTCTTGTTAATTAAGTAATTAGGTTTCCCTGTTTAATCATATTTCCTAATTTAGGTTTCGTCATTGTCTGCATGTATGACTTTTCTGTCTTGATTCGCATTACCTTCGATTTCGATTGATTTAGTATTTAACACGTTATGCAATTCCGGATTGTTTTTGCAACCATGATTAATCATTTAGGTTTTCCTGTTAGTCACCATTGATTTACTAAAGGTTCTACTTGTTAGCTTTATTGATTCATGCTTAGTTTTTCAGATTGCCTTCACTGTCGCTACTTCCCACCTTCAATTGATTGATTACTCTAATTCGTCTTCTGAGTTTAGTATAATCTGAGGGTTAACCATCCACCCATATTGATCGAGTAAATAATAATTAGACAATTATACACGACTAATTAAATATACATTTGAACTAAATAACAGTATAATTGACCTAAGTCTAAGAAGTTTAAAGTAATTGATTAATCTGAAATTAATCAACCCTTGATAAAGCAACAAAGTTTAGCTACTAATTAATTAAATTAGAATAGAGTTACTTATTACCTAATTATTAACCTAACTAACTTTCTTTAATCAAACTAAGATCCTAGAATGATCAAAATAGGTTAAAAGTTCAGTTTTATAGAATTAATCACTCAATTGACTAAGAGTTAATAGATAAGCCTAATTACACCTAATGAAATTGTTTAAACCAATTAGTTCAATTAACTACTGATTTTAATTCAAATGGTAGTCAATTTGAGTTAAANTAGCTACTAATTAATTAAATTAGAATAGAGTTACTTATTACCTAATTATTAACCTAACTAACTTTCTTTAATCAAACTAAGATCCTAGAATGATCAAAATAGGTTAAAAGTTCAGTTTTATAGAATTAATCACTCAATTGACTAAGAGTTAATAGATAAGCCTAATTACACCTAATGAAATTGTTTAAACCAATTAGTTCAATTAACTACTGATTTTAATTCAAATGGTAGTAAATTTGAGTTAAATTAATTAGGCAATAAGAAATTAGTCACACTTAACTAGTAGATCTAATTTTAAAAATCATCTAACAACATAGTCGATCTAAGTCCTAGATAGCTAGTTAAGATCAATTATTCAATTAACTAAGTTTAAGAACAATGATTCACTCAGTTTCACCCTTAAGTAATTTCAACTTCTAGTAACTAACTTAAATCAATTTCATTAGCACTAGTACTGATTTGAAATATAAGTTAATCAACCTACTAACTTAACATTATTCCCTGATTACTAAAAGAGTAATTCTAGGATGTCCTAAGGGTTAGTATAGGATTTTAATTGAGGAATCTTGGGTGTAACAACCCAAGAACCTTCTAGAATAAGGAAATATCAAGAAATAAGATATTTTAAGGTTAAAATAGTAATTTCAAAAGGGGAATAAGGGCTAGAATGTTCTGAAAATAGGCAGCTGTCCCCAAAATGATAAGGGTGACAGCTGCTTTGGTACTATTTCCAGCTTATTGGGTAAGGAATATGCTGAGCATATCCTATCCCAAATGCCCCTATATATACACACACTTTTTACCACTGGGGGAGATTTTTTGGACTCTTGTTTGAACCTTTTTGGACTAGAAAATACAACTCTTTTGACTACTAAAAGACTTGAAAAAACAGAAACAGAAAGGGATTGCAGTTAGGAGTGTGAAAACAATCTGAACTTAGTCTGTCTTATAGCTGTGGTTTTCTTTCCTAAAGGACCTGGTTTTGTTGCTGTCTTTATTCAGTCGTTTGGTATTCAAAATCATCCTTTTCTGGATTTCTTTACTGTGGGTTTCTTGCTGTTCGTGGTTGCTGTTTGTGGCTGCTGGGTTTTTCTTCTTCTTGCTGATTTTCATCTGCTTGACCTTTATTTGGTCAGGTTCCTTTTGTTATCTTGCTTTTAAAGGTTTGTAACCGTGAACTTTATACAAAATTATTGAATTCAGACTTTGTTTTAATCTTATTGCTTCATGTTGTATTTTTTTCAAGAATATGTGAATCTTCTCCTTCCCTTTTCTTAATGTAGAAACTGAAGTAAGATTATCATTATCTAAATGTATGCATGCAACTCTTGGAATTTGCTTGGTAGTGTGCTTCTGTTAACAAGCTTAATGTTTGATAGCTAGGTGGTAATTTCATATGTGTTTAGTATGTTAGAAAGATAAATGGCACTAGGGTAGATGAATCTAACCTTCCAATGGTCAAATTCACCCCATAATAGTGCACAAAACAGTAGTATAGATGGCTGAAATTCACCCTTTAAAGGGTATGCAACATGTAGTCAAAAGGGCTATAGAGTAAAGAATCTGAACCCTTATATGGTCTGATTCAGTCTCTAAAAAGCCAAGAATAGTCAAAATGTTCAAAGGAATGCTATTTGAAGTATTGGTATGGTTGTTAGAAATGTCAAGTAAGTTTGTATCTCTAGGTTTGAATCAGACTCTCCTCCATAGTCAGATTCAATCTAAGAAAAAATACATAAAACCTGTTGCTTTTCTTCCTGCTGAATCTGTGATCACTTATCAAAATCTGGTTGTCCCTCTATGTGTGATTACAACAACAGAATTATCTGTTAGAGGCTTCTGTGATTAATTCCATATCCTTGAAGTCATAATAGAGTCATTTAGCTAGCATTAAAGGGGTAGTGAATCTGACCTTTTATAATGGTCAAATTCACCCCATATTTTAGATACTTAGAGAGTAGTTTATCACCCTTCAATGGTACAGAAGTGAGGTTATCAACAAAGGCTCTAGAGTATGGAATCTGAACCTCCCAAATGGTTAGGTTCACCCTCTCAACATGCCTAAATGATCAAGTTAAGGAATGAATAGGACTAAAGGTCCCAAGTACAAAAATGACAAGTCCAGAGGTGAATTGATCCTTTTATGATCATATTCACCCTGAGAAAGTGCATAAACAATTCCGCCAGGTAATATGGTTTGAGAACAAGAATTATCAGAATTAAAATTGACCTTCCCATGGTCAGTTTGGTTCTGGTAGTTGCATAACACTCAAACAAATGGGGTGTTTTACAGATTCCAAAGAGAATACTCAAACGTAAGGCTTCAAGAGAGCTTCGATTCAGAAAATTAGTTAGAATTTTAGTTTTAGTTTCTTTCATTCTGGAAAGTGTATAGTGGCAGTCAAGTTATAACCCCTCCCTGTATTTCTTGTGCTTTCATTGTAATGTAATTTAAAGACTGGACTGTACGCATAATTTCAATTTTTATTCATGTTCCTAAATTCCGAGTTTACATTTTCTATTCTGCAAATGATATTAAGAACGTATGTAAAAACTGCAGAAACACCCCGTTTGGATATTTTTTTATTGGAAAAAATGTTTATTTCAAATTCAGTAGAGTTTCAACATGGATAGAATCAGTAGATCACCTTCAGTTTACCTTGGTCTTGTAAATCTGCGAGAATCAACGTATACATACATGCGAACATTAATTCTTTGGAAGCATGATATTAGTTTGTTTAGAATTGATAAGGGTTACTGTTTCTAAATTAATAAAGACCGCCTGTGGTATGATCTTTGTTAGAAATCAAAAAAAAAATTCTGGCAGAACTAGAGTGATTTCATCTTGCCCATCCATATCAGAATTAATAAGTAACATATTTGGACATCTGAATTTCTTAAGTGTACACATCTGAACGAATGTGGGACGTCCTGATTCCCATACTTACCATCGTTGGTTAAAAAACAGAAAACATTCTGTCCAGAAATAGCCAAGGATAGGGTGGCCTAAAGTGATTAATTGGGGCTAAAATATGGCCATAGCCCGAAGCGTGTATCTTTTAGTCTAGTGAACATCATTTTAGGCGATCCTCTAGGTAGAGGGACATCTTTTAGTTTGAAAATTGGGGTAAAATTAAGTGTCATTCCAAAAATTACCATTATCTACACTCGAAAGTGGCAACTTATGCCCCCGACCCTCAACTCCAAAATAATGATAAAACACATATAACAACCATGGGTGCATTTCATGTGACGTATGCTAAAAACAACAAGTGTGCGCCATCGTAACTTGTCCAAGATAAATCCATAAACATCAAAAGCGGCTAAAGGGTTAAAAAGTCTAAAAGCACAATAGGTTTAAAACATGTAAATAATCAGGTAATTAGGCCAAATATTAATAGTTAAGCGACCGTGCTAGAACCACGGAACTCGGGAATGCCTAGCACCTTCTCCCGGGTTAACATAATTCCTTACTCGGATTTCTGGTCGCAGACAAATTAAAATAGAGTCAAAATTTCCTCGGTTTTGGGATTTTAAAATAACACGGTGTCCTGGAGCATCGTCAAAAATCCGGGTGGCGACTCTGAAAATTAAAATAAATCACAAATCTGAATGATGTTACTTAAATTGAAAAAAACTCCCTATATCATCCCTTTTGGGAAAAAAGGAGGTGTGACAGCTCTGGCGACTCTGTTGGGGACCGAACCCAGAATCTCTGGTTCAGGGTTCAAGAATTCGAGCTTAGAATAACTATTGTATTTGGCTTTATTACCTGATTTTACATATTTGAGCCTAATGTGCTAATTGCTGCTTTTACCGCTTTGATATTATCTGACTGTATATAAAATTGTGCCGAAACCCTCTTCTCTCTGAGTCTTCTAAATCATCTGGGAAGTGTGCACTTCGTGTGACTTCTTTTCTGTTAGAGTCATATCCAAATTTTAGAACGAGGTACGAATAAATTGCAAAGCCGGCGAAGCTTCTTTATTCTCGGTACGCTGCCCCGACCTCGGCTCGAGCTGTCCGCTCAGGTAAGCCTGGTCTAGAACAAAACCCCAGGTTTAAACCCAGAATAACAAAACCTCATGCCGAATCCCTAGTAGGAACGTTTATTTGCATCATGTGCATTTGACTTAGGGGACTCAACATAGGGGTTGGGTCCGTCTAGGACAGGTGTACCCGAAATAAAAGACTACCCTGATGCATTTTATTTGCTACGTAT
>ML376852.1:0-41258 GCA_005239525.1 Nicotiana knightiana
AACCGGGCCGGGCCGGTTCCGGTTTTAACCGGTCTGGGCCGGTCCGGTTACGGGTCAACCCGGACCGTTTGCCACCTTTAGTATAATTACAAACTTAATAGAATTGATATCACGATCCATTTCCCACTATAGGTCGTGATGGCACCCAACGTTTCCATTAGGTAAGTCAATGACAAACTGGTCCATTTAATTATTCATTTTATTACTTTTAAAGTCATAAATTTAATTTAATAAAGAAAAAAATTATAAAATGCCATGATGATTTAAAGCATAAAAATAAAACATAAGAGTGAAATGGAGATATTGACAGGCAAAACCCATAAATATCTACTAGAAATTTCCAAAATCTAGTGTCACAAATGCACGAGTATTCTAGTAGAATATACAAACCACTACAATTACTGTCTGAAATAAAATAGCCAGGAATATAAAATGCAACAGGAAGGAAACTCCAGATACTGTAGATCGGAGCAAGGGGGAGTAACTCACTACTAGGTCTCCGGGTAATGTGGATGCGCGCCCGAATGAGTACCAGATGTACCTGCATCAGTACCTGCACAATTTGTGCAGAAGTATAGCATGAATACGTAAATAACGTGTATCCAGTAAGTATCTTCTATAACCTAGATGAAGTAGTGACAAGGGGTCGACGTCGACACCCCTCGTCACTAACTAGTGGTCAATAAATAAAATGCAGGAATTATAAATAGGCATGAAATACAACAGTAGCAATAGAATGAAAAAACAATAAATAAATGATTCCTTAACAAAATATCAATTTAAAATTTCAATTATCACATGCCAATTTCAACAAATAAGAGTCATCAAGTAATTATGAGTTCTCAAGTCATGAAAGTTATGCTGAGGTCGTACGATTTGATCTAGAATAATCGTGTAAACTGCCGAGGGTTGACTGACGCAAACCATAGATGCATCTCATATATACTGCCGAGACGTTCACCCCGATCTATAGGAATAGAGAAACTCTACAAGCTTATCAACGGCTAAAATACAAGAATAGTACTCAAAGAAGGCATAATTCCACCAACAATCAAGTATTCTACCAAAACTTAAGATAATAAAACTCTGTCTCACAAAATTCCAAATTAAATTTTAATTAAAAATTCAAGTAATTAAACTAACAAGTTGGGTTCAAATAATGCAAGTATGGCATGGTTAAATCTTAAGTCTACCCGGACATAAATATGATTTTTGATACGTACGGACTCTCGTCACTTCATGCGTACGTAGCACCCAAAATTATTAACAAACAACAATTTAAACACCTACGGAGATGTCATGACCCCAATTTCTCTCTGTAGGATGTCTTGATGGCACCTAATCTTTAAGACTAGGTAAGCCTGACACTTACTAAATAAATAGAAGAATTCAACCATCAAATAAAAATACGAGATAATTCATAAGCTCTACTGAGTTTGCTAGAAAATTCCTAAATGCAACTGTTTTGAATGGAATTAAATAACACAATAAAAATATCAGAAGGTGACTCTGAGGCCTGTGAACGCGACGACATATTTACCTTGAGTCTCCTCAGCTCGACCAACCATATAATAATGAACAACAACCGTGGCACCTAGATCTACACAAAAATATGCAGAAGCGTAGTATGAGTACACCACACTGGTACCCAGTAGGTATCAAGACTAACCTCGGTGGAGTTGTGACGAGGGACAATCAAGATACCTAGCAGACTAAACAACCTGAACAAGTGTGTAGATGAATTAACATAGAAATAATATTAATATAAAACTAAGCAGGATAAGGAATACAAAATAACTACTTGCAACGATACACTAGTAACAACAATATTCAATAGGAAGCAGTCAGGTAATAATGTTGTAGAGTAACTGATCACAGTCTAAGTTCGGAGAAAACCAAACAAAGGGAAAACCAACAACAACTCAATAAGAACAACCGCTTTCACACCAGATCTGTTCAAGCATTTACACTACCGAACCTCATAATCACAGCTCATAGGTCCCAATTCATGAACCCTAATTACTTGTCATCTTGTTCCAACATTACAACCCATAACCGCACAAACGACTCACGTGCCAATATAATAATCCTCATATAGAAGGCAAGAAGACAAGAGTATGTATAATGGTTAATGACGTCAAGATTCACCTTTTAAAACCGATATGGGTGATTTCACTACGTGTATGCTTGTACAAGTGTTCTACCATAATTTCAGCCAACAAAGAGTAGAGACAATAAATGGCACATAAGAAATGTTCACCATAAAATGTACAGTGTCATAAAAACAGCAATGAAGTTTGAAGCAGCGACCAACACGAAAAAATTAGCTACATAGAAATGAGAAAATAGTGCAACACGGAGGAAAACAATTAAGTATGCTAAGAAAAACAACAATCAAAGACAAGTGCACAGAAAAGGGGAAATGAAAACAAGAGCCCTCCCGAGGTATCGACTCGTAGTCTCAAATCATAAAATAAATCATAATTTTTCTTATATCACCGCGAGAGCCTTTATATTTAGTTTTAAAATCATTTTTCCCGAAATAGCATCCCGCGTTTTAGCCCACCTTATCGCACCACATGGCTTCTGGTAGTTTCTCTACTAGCCATGCATTTGAAGCCCACATTATCTCACCGTATGCGTTTTAACACCCAGACCTTATAGCACTACATGCGTATCAATAATAACCACGTCACGATAGAAACCTCGTGCAACACAATAACAATCACACGGTAGAAACCTCGTGTAAACACAATAACAACTGCACGACAGAAACCTCGTGCAAACATAATAACAACCGCACAACAGAAACCTCGTGCAACACAATAACAACCGCATGGCAGGAATATCGTGCAACAAACATAATAATTTTCTCAACAAAACACGTATTCCAAAAACATAACAACTCAATAAATGACTTTCCCAATATGTGTCCACATGTCACAACATTTCCTCAAAACAGTTTCAATATCACAATCACACATAGCCCTCGGCTCAACAACACTGAATACAATAGCAACAATGACAATAACATGAGAATACGACAAGTCAATCAACTTAGTAACTTCAGAATACAAAGAAAACGAAAGAACGATCTCACAAAGAAAGACACAATAGGAAATGATGGTACAACATAGCAATAGCTCAACAAGAAAGAGATAATGTGTAGCAATGATTCCACAAAAGTACAATTTAACGCTAAGAGGGATAACATGAATAAAAAAAACACGTATGCCAAAAATATAACAACTCAATAAATGACTTTCACAATATGTGCCCACATGCCACAGCATTTCCTCAAAATAGTTTCAATATCACAACCACACATAGCCCTCAGCTCAACAACATGGAATACAATAGCAACAGTGACAATAACACGAGAATACGACAAGTCAATCAACTTAGTAACTTCAGAATACAAAGAAATTGAAGAACGAGCTCACACACACAAAAAAAAAAAACACAACAGGAAATAATGATACAGCATAGTAATAACGCAACAAGGAAGAGATAATGTGTGGCAGTGATTCCACAAAAGTACAATTCAATGGTAAGAGGGATAACATGAGTCAATGGTTCTAGTTAAGGATAAGTTAACAATGATAAGAGATAACAAATCTTCATATATGGTTAAGTGATTACAGAAGAGATACAACAAATTCAATTAAGGATAAGCAAATTATGAAAAAGATAATGATAACTTCAAAAAATGATATACAATTATGAAAAAGATAATAATAACTTCAATCAAGGATAAACAATAACGGAAAGGATAGCATGGAAACAAAAGAAGCAACAACTTTAGTTAAGAGTTTAATCGGCAATAAGGGTAGAATATGAAGAAATTAGCTCCAATTAAGACACGTAAGGGTGGATTTAGTAAATGGAGAATTTCACATGACAAACAACTTAATATTCAATGGACCTAAGAACCTAAGGGCTCTAAACGGTCAAATTTCCACAAATAAGCTCGAGCACGTACTCGTCACCTCGCGTACACGGCCTTCACATGACACAATTGGCACAAATGGCTCGAATCCTATGGGGTAGTTCCCCCACACAAAGTTAGACAAGATACTTACCTCAAAGAAGCTAGACCTACACTCCAAAATGACCTTCTCGAGTGAAACAACCTTTGGATGGCTCAAATCTAGCCAAAATAACTTCAAATCATAAAACTCATAGGAAACTATTCCGGATAATAAATCTTCAATTATTAATTAAAACTAAAAAGTCAAACCCCGGGCCTGCACCTGGGAACCGATAAAATTTACAAAACCCAAACACCTATTCCGATACGAGTTCAACCATACCAAAATTAACAAATTCCGACAACAATTCAACCTCCAAATCTTCATTTTACATTTTCGGAAGTTTTCAAAAATTTTCTCAAAATTTTCAATTAATTTCGAAATAAATGATGAATATTACCATGGATTTATGAAATATAATAATTTTCGGATATAGAACACTTACCCAAGATGAAATCGTGAAGAGCACCTCCAAAATAGTCCAAACAATCCAAAACAAAAATGGAGAAATGACCAAGTTCGATCCTTATGTTTCTGCCCAGTTTCGCACCTGAGGACAAATTTGTCGCACCTGCGGTCTCGCTTTTGTGAGACAAACCTCGCGGAGAACTCACGTGCTACCAAGCCAGTCCATACAACATAGAAAGCATAGACACGAATACATATATGCAAAACAATGGATATCAAATCACTTACTCATGAATTGATAGAAGTAACATGCTAAGGTGTACGCATGTGCAAAGTGTGCTATCACAGCTCACATTAAACAAATACGACACAAAACAAGAATTATCATGTTTGAACATGCAATCAACCTACACATGATATCTAGCATGATTTAGGAAGCTTAGAAAGGGGTACAAACATATGAATCACGATAGCAAGAAGCATAGTATACAACACAAGGCATAACATAACCTAAGAACTACCCTAAAGATGGATTAAACGTGGTGCACACACACTTTCCCATCCCCCGCATATGTGTCACCCACGACATGTAGCCATTATCAACAATTCAAGCAACTAGTGCCTCAAACCAAGGCTAAGAAGGGTGCTTACATCAAAAAAGCCAAATCAATACTCCAAAAAGGCCTTCCGTCGCAAATGGGCCTCTGAACGGCTTGAATCTAGCCACAATAATGTCAAATAAAACTATAAGAATCAATTCCAACAATAAAGCTTCAATCTTTATTCAATTTCCAAAAGGTCAACAAAGGTCAACCCGATCCCACGTTGTCAAAATCCAAGTCAAAGGGTAGATCTCGACTTATCATAACCCTACAAGTTAAGTTATGTAATTACATTTCCAAATCATGTCCAACCAACCCTCAAATCCCTAAAATTCATTCTCTTAAGTTGTAGGCAAAACCCCAATTTCCCTCTAAAATCTCATGATTAAAGTGCATAAATCCATGGTAATTCAAGATAAATAGTCAAATCCAAGTGAAAATTACTTACCCACAAAGTAGTAACAAAAATCTCACCACAAATCGCCTCTAGCCGAGCTCCTAAACTTCAAATAATGAAAATAGACCACACCCTCGAAATATAAGAGGCCTGCTAATGACACCACATCTGCAGACCACTGGGTTGCTTCAGCAAAGTTGCACCTGCAGAAACACTATTGCAGATGCAAGCTCCCCTTAAAACAGCTGCCCTCGCTTATGTGTTATACAATCCGCTTGTGGGGTATTGCACCTGCGGAAGTGCTTCTGTGCATCTTCCTTCGTACATGAGGACTCCCAAGCCCAAGATAATCTCCTCTTATGCGATCTCCCTTCCACTTTTGTGACCTCGCACCTGCGCCAAAAGTTCTGCAGGTGCGACACACTAGAACCAGTTTTGCCAAAATGCACCAAAATGATCTGAAACACTCCCAGCCTCCTGGTACCCTATCCAATTATGCCAAAAAGTCTATAAACACTATTGCAGACATATCTAAATTTCCAAACACATACGATAACAACACATCAATGAATCAAATATCAAAGCACAAGTTGAACTTTCGAACATCAAACCAAGCATCCAATTCAAGCCTCACCATTCCTAATTACATCCAAATATTGCACACAAATTCCAAATCCAAATGCACACATACGCCATCCAGAATCACCATAAGAACATATTGGAACCATCAAAATTCCAAATTGAGGTCGTCTACTAAAAGTTCAAATCTTTGTCACCTCTTACAACTTAAGCTTCCAAAATAAGACTAGGTGTCCCCAACCACTTTTAATCCTTCCTAAAATCAAGCTAACAAATCCCGCAAGTCATCAAACAACAAACACACATATGGAAAACATCAAATAGGAGAAATGAGGCTCAGATATACAAAATGAACGTCTACGTCATTGCACTATATTAGACTTGTTTTCGCTTATTTATCTATAATTTGACTGAGATATTATTTATATTATTTTGTTAAGATGCCTTTTTAGTGTTGGTTCTCCTAGTATGCATGTTAAGTTCCATCACGGCCCGATGAGATTTTGGGTCCCGACAAGCCATCATCCATAGTAGTTTAACATTATAGATTTCATGTACTTATTTTACATAATTAAACTAATTGGTCATATATATTTTATATATGCACCTTGTTGGCATATATATTCGTTCTCGTTACTTATTTGAGACTGTTGTGAGTCGTTGAACTGTTAGGGAGTTTATGTTGAGGTATCAGCTGGGCATATCATTATATGTTCTTGTATGGAGTAAAGGATTTATGTTCATGTTGTACATGGATATATGGATCCTCTCTCATTACTCGCCCTTCCATGTTTCTCTCTTTGTGGAATACACTCAGATTTGATTATGAAACCAGTTGATGAGTTTGAGAATAAAGGAGGAAGTTTTATTTGTTTTAAGTTAATTCTATATGCCTATTCATGCATTTTTATATGCTTCCTTGTGCATATCATGTTGATTTAATACACCCGTTACATGCATTAGACTAGTTTAGTCGAGATAGGGCGTTTTATTCTATATTCTCTATCTATGCATATCTTATTATGTTGTTTATATTCTTCTTTTCTATCAATGTTACGTATATGACTGCACATCTGATTAAAGTGAGCACCTTTTGACTGAATCCTCTCCAGTATTTTGTCAGGAAAATTGTCAGTGATACCTACTGCGTATTATTTTGGTGTATTCATACTACACTTTTGAATATTTTTATATATATTATCTTGTATCTAGTTTTTGGTTTGAATAGTTTGCCTATTGAGTTGGTTTAGGTGCCATCACGATGTGAGATTTGTGTCACAACTAAGATTTGTCGTGACTTGCAAAGGTTCTGGTTCATCTTTTGGAATAGGATCTTAAGTTACAGACAACAAGGATTACGTGGACTACCTAAGAGTAGGGAAACATTATCATATATCAGACCTGAATAGGGTGGGTTGTACAGAATGCTTTGCAATTGAAGTATACATACGATTTGACTAAGTGTTATAGTAGTTGTGTGAATGGTAGCCATTAAGGTTCAGACTTTAACTGCTCGACATTAAAAGTCGATGGAAATGAGCTTTACGAAAATATGGCTTCACAGTTGTTTTGGAGGAACATGTAGAGTGCATCAGTACGAGTATTCTTGCATTATTGAGGTTTAAACACTGATTTTATAGAGATAAAGCTATCTCTATAGCGTTGAACAATGATTTTGTAGTAATGGCCACTTAGCCGGTTGTGTGTATCAGATATGAGTGACTCGGGAAAGCTTGTGCTTGACAAGCTATGGCGTAGGATCTGCCCAAGTGTAACGTGATATCTCCCTTGGAGATCTTTTGGTTGAGAAGCACGACTCAAGAGTGTATAAGCCATGTTCCTAGACCCCACAGCGTGAAATAATACTAAAGGTGTTTAACGGGCGGATTGGGACGGGCTGGACACAAAAACGTCAGCCCGTTCAGTAACGGGACGGGGATTTTCGGGTCCTATAGGGTACGGGTTCGGGCGGGTCGGTTTTTTTTTTTTTTTTTTTTTTTAAAAAAAACTTTATATTTTTGAATTTGACTATTGGCAACGGTCAAAAATAAAAAAAAAAAGAAAAATTTAGCATGTTAACGGGCTGAACCGGGCTGCAGCCCGTTAAGAACCCGGCTCTTAACGGGTGGTAGCGGGTTCGGTGCACCGTTTTTCAAAATATGTACGTTTAAAATCCGTTACCCGTCCAACCCATCCCAGCCCGCCAATTTTACTACCGTACCGGGCTGAACCGGACTGACCCGAGTTGAACCGGATTGTTAACGGGTCAGCTCCGACCTGATTAACACCTATAGATAATACTGGATATATTATTATTGTTGTTTGAAGTAAGGACTTTAGAGGCCTAAAAAATGGAGTATTTGATGCATTTGAATTCCACGACGTTGTAGCAGGTAATTTATGACTTATATAGTTAGAGAGACATGAAAAAATGTTGCTTCTTGTTACTTGAGTTGATAGCTGGTTGGATATCAACAATTAAAATTGGTGGGTTAAACACATACTTCGATATCTATGAGTGAAAGTTAGAATGGGTCAGTATGGACTATTGGAAGACTTATTACCTACTTAGAAAAAAATTGAAATTAGTTTGGGTTATTATTTGTAGGCCAATGAAGATCCCGCACTTTATGTCGGCTCATATTTGCTTATACAATATAGTATTTTATAAGGATATAATATTTTGAAGATCGTAGGTTTGCGTAAGGCACGAGTTTTCATCAAATTTGAGTAAATTACAGCATAAGGCACGAGTTTTCATCAAATTTGAGTAAATGACAGCTTAAAGTGTGATTATTGAAATTATGCTAGGTATTTTGGGTATAATTTGTTTTTCCGCTACCTAACAGAAAGTTTGATTAAGTTCTACAGATACCCCGAGACATTTTGAGAAGGAATACCATAGAATGAAGTCATTGGGGGTGATCAGTTGCTTTTCAACAATTTTGACACAAGAAAGCAACTACTACTATAGGGAAGCAAACCATGTCATTAATGCTTTATGTGGAAATTTGGTGTTGGTTATTGACATAATATCATGTACTCAATGAGACAAAACTAACGCACCATGAATTAGCGCAATTGGACTTGGATAATGTCGACTTGGAACAAGCATGCTTTAAACAGCGTAGAGCGAGCAAAATCTCTTTTGACGAGGGAAGCTCATGATTTGGAGTTATGATGAGTGATTATGAGTTTCTACTAGTTTCTTTTACCGTTATTAACATCTTGAAGACTTGGAGAAAAGTCTAGATCAAAATGAGGTATGTTTTTAGTCAGTGGCGGATCCAGTATTTTGTGCAAGCGGGTTCAATGTTAGAAGTATATAACTTTAGTCGAAAAATAATAGTTGTCAAGTGGGTTCAAATAAATATTTATACAAAATTTACACAGCTTTAATCCTAATCCATACATATACACAATATCATTTTTTGGTGAAGCGAATTCAGTTGAACCCGCTAGCCATCATTTGGGTCCGCCACTGTTTCCGGCACAAGTTTGACGATAGTTTATTGTTACGCCTAAGAGGTTTCTATGGTTATCAAGGTGTGTGAAACATCATGTGATCAAATTCTGAAATTATGTTTTGACATAGGTTATTTAGATTGAAACAATGAATATACCTGAGATTTAAGGTTTTGAGGAAAACATAGGTATCAAGATTGGATTTATGAGCTTGTAAGCTAAGATAGAAGAAGGATTTTCAGTTAAAGAGTCCTATCAAAGGTACTTATATAGTAACTATATGAGCATGCTAGTGGGAATGTGCTTGACAGGCTTGTTCAACTATTCGACTATTTTAGAACGAATCATGGCAATTTCGATGATGAACATTTGTCCAACCGGGGGAGAATGTAACAATACAACCGAATGTTTTGAGTTTTAGTGCTATGTTCTTTGACTTGAGACTTTTCATAGGTTCATTTGATGTTTTAGTACTTGCAAAAATAGATGGGTCGTATACGGAAAGGCTCGGTAAGAGTGGGAACTATATCATGCTATTTGGAAGATTAAAGAGTTTTAATAGTAACCGTACCCCTCGATCCTAGTATTTGTGCTTTGATTCATAATTTAAAATTCCCAATATATTCATATGGTATGTTGCAACTTGTGTGCATGGTTGATTTTAGTCCTGAGAGGCTCTAAGGTGTTTCAGCACTATTGCATGCAAATTAGAAACTTAAGGATTTCAAGTAAGTTTCGGTTCAATCAAGGGGGAAGAAGAAAGTTGTAGAAAATTGCAGGGCTAGGGATTAAGTGCATCGCACCCCAATTCTGCTTCCAGTACTTGCACATACACCCTTCAGTAAAATAAGAATAACTATTTGTACAATTAACCAAATGATAAACAGTTTAAAACATTAGAAACTAGACTCGAAGGATTATAATTTTTATTTTTGAATTATCTCAATATTCATTATAGATTGAGAGATGTACTCTTGTGAAGTCATGATTCGGGAGAGGACATAGGCATATGACGCACACCCAAAACTACAAGGCGAAATCTCATACCTCTAAAAATAGTACCACTTTATGAATTTGGTTCTTTATCTACCATTGTAGAGACTTGGGAGCTTGATTTTAGGTGATTTAAGCAAGATTAATGTGTACAATCGGGTTAAAAGATTCTAAGTCAGCTTTACTTATGCCATATAAATCTATCATTGGTTTTATCTTAAGAACATGGATTTAAGGTTAAATTGTTGGATTTTCGGAAGAAACATAGAATCACCTAAATATCAATTTGAACAACTAAATATACTTGGAATGGAAATGTAAGCATAGATTTGGATTCGTGAGCTCATAGGTTAATGAAATTTGACTGTTATTTTGAAGTTTGATCACGGGGCTCGGTTTTGACTTTTTGAGTTGACTTTGACTTTGGGCTAGCTTTAAATTATAGAATTGATTCCTATGTCTTTTTTTGGTTCTCAAAGCATGTGCAAGTATATGCGGTCCATAAGTAGTAAAGTGACTCAAAAATCAAATATTAAACCCACAGAAACTTAGATTAATCACCATCTAAGCAAACAAAGAATTTATTATCAATAAAACATTGGTAGTTGTGACTAAACTAACATTCAAGAATTTAAACATCTACTTAGCTATACTATCAAGATGAAAGTGTTTATGATTTTTGTCTTAACCAATTGAGATGAAGATTCTGGGATTATGGTCGGTTTATCAATTGTAATGATCCAACCGTGCATTATTCTTTCTAGATCCTTATTTCCATATTTAAGACTCCCCGTATATGATTTTAATGTTTTATGAATTGCAGGGACGATTGGTTTGATTTTGGAAGGATTCGGGTTGAAATCGGAATACTTAGTTCCTTAATAGTGGCCTAAGATGGCTAAGTTTGAATTGAGTCAACGTTTTGAGTAAACAAGCTCTGAACCGGAATTTGATGGTTCCAATAGGTTCGTATGATGATTTTGGACTTTGGTGTGTATTCAAATAGAGTTTTGGGTGATCTCGGAGCATTTCGGCACTTAATGTTGAAAGTTGGCGCCTTGAAGGTTTTAGAGTTTCTTAAATTTGGTTGGAAGTAGACTTTGATGCTCTGAATGTCCGTTTAGGTTTCCGAGCTTGGAAATAGGTTCATATGGTGATTTATGACCTGTACGCAGAATTTGGAGGCATTCCGAGTTGTCGAAGTATGATTCGTCGTGTTCGGAGCTAGTTGAAGAAGTTTGAAGTTCATAAGTTGATTGATTTGGTTTTAGGGTGTGATTCTTAGTTTTGATATTGTTTTATGTGTTCCAAGGATTCGAGCAGGTCCGTATTATGTTTATGAACTTGTTGGTACAGTTGGATAGGGTCCTCGGTGGCGCGGGTCAGTTTCGGACCACCCGGAGCTAAGTCCAAAATTGCAGAAAATGATGATTCTGATTTCCTTCTTCACGAACGCGGAGGTAGTATCGTGTTCATGATGAAGGAATTGGGGGCTGGGTATTTTTTTACATTGCGTTCGTGAAGTTTGGGTTGCATTCACGAAGGCCTGGGACCAGAGTCCTCCGCGTTGGCGATGGTATTACCGCGTTCATGTAGAAGGAACGGTGTGGGGATCGGCTGGTTATAGCCCTTCGCGTTCGTGAAGAAAATATTGCGTTCGCGAAGCACTAGCTGGGCAAAGCCTTCACGATCGTGAAGATCCTATTGCCTTTGTGAAGAACATTGTCTGGGCCTGGGCAATTTTGCCTTCACGATTGCAAGGCTCTTTTTGCTATCAGAAGGCTCTTTTCACGATCGCGAAGAAGGGGTGTCTGGGCAGCGACTTAAGTTACAAACGATACTTAGGCCATTTTCTTCATTTCTCACATCTCTTGGCCAATTTTGGAGCTCATGGAGAGGGATTTTCCAACTAGCATCTTGAGGTATGCAATTTCTACATAACGTGAGTTTAATAAATAGATTATGGATAGATTTGATATAAAAATTGTAGAAATTTTGGGGTTTTGTTTAAGAAACCTAGGTTTTGATAAAGATGGGATTAGACCACGAAATTGAGTATAAATTATATGTTAGAGTTCGTAAGGTTATGGATAACATCTATCTACAAAAACTTCCGGAATGCGGACACGTGGGCCCGGGGATGACTTTTAGGGATTTCCAAGTTGTGTTGTGTAATTACTCTAATAGTTAAATTTTGAACTTTTGAGAATATATTGATTAGTTTGTATGATCTTTGGCTAGTATCGGATTTCTCGGCACCGATTTGAGGAAATTAGTGTGATTGAAGAGCCGAGTAGTGAACTTGGAAGCTAGGTAAGTCTCTTTCCTAACCTTGTAAGAGGGAATTATCTCCTATAACAATCCGGCCGGTTGTTTTGAGATTTAGCATCCCGTTTGGTGGCTTATGGTCTCGAAAAGCTTCGTATTATATGTTATGACTTGCGTGTGTGGTCGAGTTCGATTTTCGGATGATTCAGGGTCAATTTGGAAGAAGGATTCTTGTTTTAGAAGCTTAAGCGAAAAAAGTTGACCGGAGTTTTGACCATTGTGTAGACGACTTTGAAATAGAGTTTTGATGATTCCAATAGCTTCTTAAGGTGATTTTGGACTTAGACGTGCGTCTGGATTTGGAGGTTTGTAGGGTAATTTGAAGCATTTTGGCAAAAATTGGGTGAAAAGTTGAAGTTTTAGAAGGTTGAGAGGTTTGACTGAGAGTTGAATTTGGTGATATCGGGGTCGGAATGCCATTCCGAGAGTTGGATTAGCTCCTTTATGTCATTTGGAACTTGCATGTGAAATTTGACGTCATTTCGGGTTGATATCATATATTTCGCGCGAATTTTAGAAGTTGGAAGATTTGGAAATTCATGAGTTCGATTCGAGGTGTGATTTGTAGTTTCGGTGTTGTTTGATGTGATTTGAGGCCTCAACTAAGTTCGTATCGTGTTTTAGGATGTGTTGGTATATTAGGACGAGGTCCCGAGTGGCTCTGATGAGTTTCAGACGGAGTTCAAATTGTTCGACGCCTTGTTGAAGCTGCTGGAATTTCTGTTGCTGGTGCGATCTCTTCTGCGGAAGCTTGGTCACAGAATTGAGGCAGTGTCATGCAGAAGCAGAGGTTGGCAGTTGGGCAGGATTTTTGCGCAAAAGCGAGGGCATTCTCCCACCTGTGTTTGCGTAGAAGCGGAGAGAGTTAGCGCAAGTGCGAGTGTTGGGCAGCTGAGTGAAGTATGAAGGAGCGAGATTTGTCTCGCAAAAGCAAGACCGCAGGTGAGACAAATTTGTCCGCATGTGCGTAACTGGGCAGAAACATAAGGATCGAATTTGGTCATTTCTCTATTTTCGTTTTGGATTTTTGGAGCTCGGTTTTGGGCAATTTTGGAGGATTCTTCACGAGTTCATCTTGGGTAATTGTTCTATATCCGAAAGTGATTATATTTTATAAATCCATGGTTATATTCATCGCTTATTTCGAATTTAATTGAAGAAATTGAGAAATTTTTTGAAAACTTCCGAAAATGTAAGATGAAGATTTGGAGGTCGAATTGTTGTCGGAATTTGTTAATTTTGGTATGTTGAACTCGTATCAGAATGGGCGTTCGGGTTCTGTAAATTTTATCGTGTTCTAAGGTGCGGGCCCAAGGTTTGAATTTTGGCTTGACTTTTTAGTTTTAATTAATAATCAAAGCTTTATAATCTAGAATAGTTTCCTATGAGTTTATTATAATTTGAAGTTATTTTGGCTAGATTTGAGCCGTCCGGAGGTTGTTTCACTCGAGAAGGTCATTTTAGAGTATTGGTCTAGCTTCTTTGAGGTAAGTATCTTGCCTAACTTTGTGTGGGGGAACTACCCCTTAGGATTCGAGTCATTTGTGCAAATTATGTCATGTGAAGGTCGTGTAAGTGATGTGACGAGTAGGTGCTCGGGCCTATTTTTGGAGTTTTGACCATTTAGGGCCCTTAGGTTCTTAGGTCCATTGAATATGAAGTTGTTTGTCATGTTAAATTCCCGATTACTAAAATCACCCTTACGTGTCTTAATTGGAATTAATTTCTTTATGTTCTACCCTTATTGCCGATTAAACTCTTATGTGCCTTAACTGAAGTTGTTGCTTCTTTTATTTCCATGCTATCCTTTTCGTAATTATTTATCCTTGATCGAAGTTATTATATTTTCCGTAGTTGCCTTTCTTTTGTTGAAGTTATCATTATCTTTCCCATAATTTGTTTATCCTTAATATAATTTGTTGTATCTCTTCTGTAATCGCTCAACCCTATATGAAGATTTGTTATCCCTTATCATTGTTAACTTATCCTTAACTGGAATCATTGATTCATGTTATCCCTCTTACCATTGAATTGTACTTTTATGGAATCATTTCTACACATTATCTCTTCCTTGTTGAGATATTCCTATGTTGTATCATTATTTCCAGTTCTGTTTTTGTTTGTGAGCTTGTTCTTCAATTTCTTTGTATTCTGAAGTTACTAAGTTGATTGACTTGCCATATTCTCGTGTTATTGTCACTGTTGCTATCGTATTCCATGTTGTTGAGCCGAGGGCTATGTGTGGTTGTGATATTGAAACTGTTTTGAGAAAATGTTGTGGCATGTGGGCACATATTGTGAAAGTCATTTATTGAGTTGTTATGTTTTTGGCATACGTGTTTTTTTGAGAAAATTGTTACATTGGTTGCACGAGGTTTCTGTTGTGCGGTTGTTATTGTGTTGAACAAGTTTTCTGCCATGCGGCTGTGATTGTGTTTGCACGAAGTTTCTGTCGTGCGGTTTTTATTGTGTTTGCACGAGGTTTATGCCGTGCGATTGTTATTGTGTTGAACGAGGTTTCTGCCGTGGTGTTTCTATTATTAATACGCATGCAGTGGTATAATGTCTGGATATTGAAATGCATGAGGTGAGATAAGGTGGGCGTGAAACGCGTGGCTAGTAGGGGAACTACTAGAAGGCATGTCGCGTGATAAGGTGGGCTAAAACGTGGGATGCTATTTCGGGAAAAATAATTTTCAAAACTATATATAAAGAATCCCGCGGTGATATAAGGAAAGTTGTGATTCATTTTACGACTTGAAATACGAGGCTGTACTTCGGGAGGGCTCTTGTTGTCCTTTCCCCTCTTCTGTGCACTTGTCTTTGATTGTTGTTTTCCTTATCATACTATTAATTATTTTACTCCGAGTTGCACTATTTGCTCAGTTTTATGTAGCTAATCTTGTTGTGCTGGTCGCTACTTCAAACTTCATTGCTGCTTTTATTACACTGTACATTTGTGGTGATCATTTCTTATGTGACATTCATTGTCTCTACTCTTATTTATTGACTGGAATTATGATAGAACACTTGCACAAGCATACACATAGTTAAATCACCCATATCGGTTTTAAAAGATGAATCCTGACGTCATTAACCATTATACGTACTTTTGTCTCCTTGCCTTCTGTGTGAGGATTGTTCTATTGGCACGTGAGTCGTCCATGTTATTAAGATTGGTAATGTGGGCCCAAGATGCCAAGTGATTAGTGTTCATGAATTGGGACCCGTGAGCTATGATTATGAGGTTCGGTACCTTGTGAAAATGCTTGAATTGATCTGGTGTGAAAGCGGTTGTTCTTATTGAGTTGTTGTTGGTTTTCCCCAGACTTAGACTGTGATCAGTTAGTCTGCAACATTATTACCTGACTTCTTCCTGTTGAATATTGTTTTTACTAGTGTATCATTGCAAGTATTGTTTTGTATTCCTTATCCTTCTTAGCTTTATATTAATATTCTTTCCCTATTAGTTCCTTTACACACTTGTTCATGTTATTAATCTAGTAGGTGTCTTAACTTTCCCTCGTCACTACTCCACCGAGATTAGTCTTGATACTTACTGGGCACCGCTGTTGTGTACTCATACTATGCTTCTGCACATTTTTGTGAAGATCCAAGTGCCACGGTTGTTGTTGATTATTAGCTGGCTGGTCGAGCTGTGGAAACTCATGGTAAAACTGTCGTCGTGTTCCCAGTCCTCGGAGTCACCTTCTGATATTTTCATTGTACTGTTTAATTCCATTTTGAACAGTTTCATTTAGGGATTTTCTAGAAAACTCAGTAGAGCTTATGACTTGTACTACCGGTTTTAGGAATTGTAATTTGTATAAGATTTTTTTATCTCATATTTTTCATTTTATGGTTGAATTCTTCTATTTATTTAGTAAGTATTAGGCTTACTACTCTTAGAGATTAGGTGCCGTCATGACATCCTACAGAGGGAGATTGGGGTCGAGACAATTTGGTATCAGAGCTCTAGGTTCACAGGTGCTATGAGTCGTAAGCGACTTTAGTAAAGTCTTGTGGATCGATACGGAGACGTCTGTACTTATCTTCGAGAGGCTACAAAACTATTAGGACAATTTCACTTCCTTCATTCCTATCGTGCGAGTTTATTGATCTTGGAGTTTGAACCTTTGTTATTCTATTCTCTAATAAATGGTGAGGACACGAGCTGTGATTATGGATGCTGCTGCCTCAGATCCGGCGTTGCTAGGGGTCGGGGCAGAGAAAGAGGCATAGGTAGAGGAGGAGCGCGCGCTATAGCTAGAGCACCTGTCAGAGCAGTAGTTGAGGATCCACTAGTAGCTCCAGGTGGGGGACAGATACCTGAGGCGCCTGTTGTTACTCTAGGACTTCAAGAGACTTTAGCACAATTCCTGAGCATGTTTGGTATATCGACTCAGGCGGGGTTGATTCCGGTTGCACCAGCTATTTCACAGATCGGGGGAGGAGCTCAGAATCCTGCTGCCCGTACTCCGGAGCAGCGAGTCCATGTTGGTCAGGTTCTAAGTGTCATGCCAACACAACCTGTTGTTTCAGTTCAGCCCATGGTTAGAGCAACAACATATGAGGAAGAACATGTTATACTTGCGAGGTTAAAGAAGTGTTACCCTCCTACTTTTAGCGATTTGGCTTCAGAGGATGCGCATGGGTTCCTACGGGGGTGCTACCATATTCTCTGTGCTATGGGTATTGTGGAGACGAGTGGCGTTGCTTTTACTATGTTCCAGCTTAAGGGAGAGACATATTAGTGGTGGTGAGCATATGAGTTGGGTAGTTCAGAGATGCAGTTTCACATTCATAGGTTCAGTTTTCAGGGATGATCTTGAGAGGGTTTGTTTCCCAGACCCTTCAGGATGCAACACGCGTGGAGTTTGAGTAGCTGCACCACGACACTATGTCGGTGTCAAAATATGCCGTTAGATTCAACGATTTGTCAAGACATGCACCTGCTTTGGTTTCTACAGTCAGAGAGCGAGTCTGCAGGTTCATTGGGGGGCTTAGTCATGATATCCGGTTTAGCATGGCTCGGGAGTTGGAGTCGAATGTTTCATTTCAGCAAGTAGTATAGATCGCTCGTCGACTAGAGGGCATGGGGGTCAGGAGAGAGAGGTCAAGGAGGCTAAGAGGCCTCGTAGGCCGAAGGGATCTATTGGTCCCTATTTTGGAGAAGAGTACAGCATGCTAGAACTTGTGGGTCAGTCTGTTCAATTGCACTTTAGGGTACCCTTACCGTACAACTTCCACAACCACGTCCGCAGAGAGGTTTCTTTGAGTGTGGGAATAACAGCCACATGGTGTGATATTGTCCTAGACTTTGGACAGATGTTTCACAATAAGGGTATTCAGGCTATGAGTTTTTCTTCAGTTGCTGATATTCCTGCACCGCCAGCTTGGGGTACATGTCAGGAGAGTAGAGGGCTCCCAATAGGGGGAGGCATGGCCCATTTATGTGTTTTCTATGGTAGGGCTGAGGCTGCTACACCATATGACGTCATACATATATGGTTTCAACTTTTTATAGAGGAGCATCATTCGTATTTTGGTTTTGGTTCTGCTTATCGGGGTGAGTCCTTCTATTTTACTTCACATATGGGTGAGTTTCGTGATTTTGTACTTTGTTTATGTGTTTACCCCTGTTGGGAGATTCTATTGTGGTGACTTATGTCTATCGTTCTATTTTTATTCATTATTTAGAGTTATGAGACTAGAAGTGACATTCTGTTACCTATTACGGTAGGTTTTGATGTGATTTCTGAGTGATTGGTTACGATCTGCGATTTAGATGCTCTACCAGTGTGGGAGTTCAGTATGTGTTGTGATTTTGTTAGCAGAAAATTAAATTAGTGGAAGGTTTCTGTTTGTATGATGTGTATTCCACTTGTGATTCAGAGTTGAGGGTGAGACCCTCGCGGTTACATGTGATTTGATTTGTTTGAACCGGGCTACGTGCCGCTGTGAAAGTTATACCATGATGAGATCCTTGTGATTAGTTCATATGTTTTGATTCTCCCTTGTGAAATTGGTTCATAATATGGTACTAGTAAGGAGTTGTGCCTGTCGAGCTTGTTTAATAGTTCTTTCATATGTTTCCTTGTATATTCAGTCAAATTCGTGTTGTGCTTATTGAGTTTTAGCTTGCGATGTGTGTGCTCCGGTGGCGTTAGATGTGACTTGTTGATTCGGGTGAATAGTTACGAGGTCTTCATATTTCTTGCGTCGTTTTCAGTGTTGTGAATGTTTGAAACATGGTTCTAACGGATATGAGTCTAACTGCTGGTACTAGATTTGATTATGGGCAGCTACTATGGCTAGAGTTGTCGTTTAAGGCATACCTGTGATGAATTATGTCGTACGGTTGCACCTGGTAGGTGTAGGCATAAGTTGTTGTAGCTGGTTGAGGTTGGTACTGCGTGTTGATGTAGGAATCAGGTCTTTTGGAAGTAAACAAATAGTGAGAAATTTGGTTCTAAGGTTTACCAGTGTGGGTAGAAGGGATAACTTTTTCAGTTGGGATGGTGTCAGCGGGCCTATGTGGATTGGGGTGATGTGGGATCACCCGCTGGTGTATGTATGGTAGTTCACTCAGTGATTTGATGACCTTGGAAAGGTTCTTGACACATTTGGGGATGAATGTTTGTTTAAGAGGGGGAGAATATAACGATCCGACTAGTTATTTTGGGAATTAATGTCCCGTTCGGTGGGTTAAGGTCTCGAGCAGCTCCATATTGTGTGTTATGACTTGCGCTTGTGGCAGAGTTCGGTTTTCAGATGATTTGGGATCAATTTGGAAGAAGGATTCTTGTTTTAGAAGCTTAAACGATAAGAGTTGACCGGGGTTTTGACTTTAGTGTAGACGACTCCAAAATGACGTTTTGATGATTCCAATAGTTACGTATGGTGATTTCTAACTTAGACGTGCGTCCAAATTTGGATTTGGAGGTCCTTAGGTTAATTTGAAGCATTTCAGTGAAAATTGAAAAGTTGAAGTTTTGGAAGGTTGAGAGGCTTGATCGAGAGTTAACTTTGGTGATATCGGGGTTGTAATGTGATTCCGACAGTTTTATTAGCACCGTTATTCTCACACCTATGCTTGCGCAGAAGAGCAGAGGGTTAGCACAAGTGCGAGTGTTGGGTAGCTGAGTGAAGTGCGCAAGAGTGCTGTTTGAGTTATGATAGCATGTGAGTGTAAATGCTGTTATTTATGTCACATGTGTTGTCCTTGCAGTGTGTGGATAAGGATCCACCCCCTAGGCTCATCCTCTGTAACGATCCGTCCAGTCATTTTATGTATTGTTTATTGCTTCTTCTATGTTTATCTGTGGTTATGTGACTTTCTAGGGTGATTGGATTGGTTTTAGGAAGGTCTTGGAGTGAATTTGGACACTTAGTCCCAAGGTTGAATGCTTAAGTTGTAATAGTTGTTCGGATATTGACTTTTGAGAAGATGACTTCGAAATGGTGTTTTGATGGTTCCAATAGTTTCGTATGGTGATGTTGGACTTAGGCGTATATCCGGATGTCGATTTGGAGGTCTGTAGATTGATTTGATTTATTTTGGTGAAAGCTGGAAAGTTGAAGATTTGGAAGGTTGAGAGGTTTGACCCAGAGTTGACTTTGTTGATATTGGATGTTGGTTTTTTTTCCAGAAGTTGGAATAGGTCTATTGCGTCATTCGGGACTAGTATGAAAAATTTGAGATCATCGGAGTTGATTTTGTATGGTTCATCATGCGTTTTAGGCATTGGAAGTTCATTAGTTTCATTAGGCTTGAAGTTGAGTTTGGTAGGGAAGTCTGCAGAAGCGGATGAAGGAGCGCAGATGCGCCTTCGCAGGTGCCAAGGTTTAGCGGGGGTTAATGAGTTTCCGCATCTGCTATGGATTTTCCGCAGAAGCGGCGTCACAGGTGTGATTATCCTAACTACAAGTGCGGTTTTGCTGGGCAGACTATTTATGTCGAAGTGTTTGGTATTTTTCTCATTTTTGGATATGTGTAGCTTGGTCTAAAGAGATTTTTGGAGTTATTTTCAACACAAGTGAAGGGGTAAGTGATCTTTACTCACTTTTGGTGTTAGATATTAATTACCCATTGTTTGTTACACCTCGTTTATGTGTATTTGAGGTGAAATTTGAGATTTTAAGCTATGGTATTGGAGAGTGAGATTTGGTGATTCGAGGGTTGATTTATGTATGAACTTGGATGAAATTCGTATGGTTGGACTTGTAATTGAATGAGTGTTTGGAATTTGTAAATTTTTTTGGGTTCCGGGGTGCAAGCCCTGAGTTGACTTTTCTGGGTTGACTTTGCATATTTTATTCAAGACATTAGCTTTATCATTTGATATTATTTTCTATCGATATTATTGATGGAATTGAGTTATTTTTGGATAGATTCGAGCAGTTCAAAGGTTGATACATGCGGGAAGGGCTTGTTAGAGGATTGATTTGGCTTGCTTAAGGTAAGTATCTTATCCAAACTTGGTTTAGGCACCAGTTGACTGATTTATTTGTGATAGCTAAGTGCTATGGGTGCACATATGTGTGGGGTTTGAGCCCATGTGCAAGCACTGGGGTATTTATCCATGTTCGGGGTAGTGCTTTAGCTATGATATGCCTTAAATGACTGTTATTGTTTTAGCTATGATGGTTTTCATATTTGTAGACTTGTTGTGAACTATTTTATCCATGTTGGAGGTTACATAGAGGCTACTTCCCTGAATGAACATGATAATTACTATTTTCATGATGAAATTGCCGATTTGAGCTAAAGATAGCACACTTTGCACATGCCTACACTTTAGCATGTCATTTATGCTAGTCCAGGAGCATGAAATCTGATGTTCATTCATCATATACATGTGTTCTTGTATACATGCTTCTGTGTTAAATGATCTGGACTGGATGCTTGTGAACACGCCAAGTGTATGGTGTTGTTATGCATGTGAGCATGCTGGGCAGATTGTGTTGTTATGCCCGTGAACACGCCGGGCGGATTGTGTGTTATGCCTGTGATCATGCCGTACGGATTGTGTTGTTATGCATGTGACCACGCCGGGAAGATTGTGTTGTTATTCCTATGACCACGCCGGGCGGATTATGATATTGAGCCTGTCACCATACCAGGTTGATAGCACATTGAAATGGCTGTGCTATGAGTCGATATGGATCCATTCCCCTAGGGTCACCCTCTCATGTGCCTTCTCAATACTTTAAACGCGGATTTGAGAAAAATTGATTACTAGTTTGGTACGGATATGGAAATATGAAGGAAAATCTGGTTAGTGTTTGTTCTAGATTTTGCATTTCATCTTTACTTGCAATTTTCGTGGTTAATTACTGATTAATTGTATATAATCTTTATATGCTAGATTGTTAATTGTGCAGAGTACTTGAGTAATTGTGCACACACTGATGATTCTTCCTATGCTTAATGACTTGATCACATTAGTGTTCTGTACTTGTTGTATTTATGAAATTGTACAAGTTATAACAAGTATCATTTATATTTTTTGCTTCTTTTACCTCGGGGAGGTTAGTTGTGATACTTATTGATTACATGAGATTGATTGTTCTCATGCTAAACTCTACACTTAATTGTGCAGATCCAGGTGTCGAACCCAGTCATCAGTAGTGGAGTTGCTTGTTGACCTGATCATCGAGAGACAAGGTAGAACTACATTCTTGACCGCAATTTTGGCGTCTCTTTTCTTATGTACTGCTTTCTTTATTTCATACACTAATGTATTTGGCAATTTTTGACTTGTACTTCTGTATTAGAGCTCATGACTCTATATTTACCAATTTTGGGGGATTTTATCATGCATCGGTATTATTATGCTATTGTAAGGTTTTAGACTTATGTTGATTCTGTCATTTCTATTTATCTGGTTCATTATTGTTATATCCAGATTACCTATCAAGTGTGTTAGGAGAAATCACGATGGCCTGGTATTATGGGTCGTGAAAAGTTATTATCGGAGTCCTTGGTTCATAGGTATTACGAATCACGAGCAAGTTTAGTAGAGTCTTGCGGATCGGTACAGAGATATCTATACTTATCTTTGAGAGGCTATCAAACTGTTAGGAAAACTTCACTTTATTGAATTCTTATCGTGCGGTCCAAATTTTGAACCTTGACTCTTCTATTCTCTCACAGATGGTGAGGACACATTATGCCAAGTTAAGTGGAAGGGCATCAGTACCACAAGTTAGGGTCGTGAAAGGCCGGGGTCACGCTAGAGCCGAGGTGGGGGTCGCGCTATAACTAGAGCAGCACATGTGAAGCCGCCAGTTGCTCTAGCTGAGGAGTAGATTCTAGCTATTGTTGAGCCGGTGGGACCAGCTCCAACACCAACAATGCCTATTGTTATTACTGCTCTTCAGGAGGCCTTGGCCCAAATTTTGACTATTTTCACGAGCCTGGCTCAGGTGATCTGGATCCCAGTTGCACCAGCTACCTCACAGGCTGGAGGAGGTGCCCAGACTCCTGCCGCCCGTACTCTTGAGTAGCTAGCTCAGGGTCATCAAATACCATGGGTGTTACTAGTTTAGCTGATTGTTTCTGCTCGTGGTCGAGTTTGGTCCACCTATTAGTGATGAGGAGCAGAAGAGGTTGAAGCGGTTTAGGAGGCTTAAGCCTTCAGATTTCAGTGGAGGGGAGTCAAAGGATGCTCAGGATTTTCTAGATCGATCTCAACGGATCCTTCGCACAGTGGGTATTTTGGACCCCAGTAGGGTTGCCTTTTCTACTTTTCAGCTGATAGGGGAAACCTACAAATGGTGGCAGACTATTAGGTTAGGCAAACCAACTGACGCAGCACCACTTACGTGGCATGAGTTCTCAATTCTCTTCTTAGAGAAGTTTGTTCCACAGACTCGTAGAGAGGAGTTGCATAGGGAGTTTGAGTAGCTACACCAGGGGGATATAACTATGACAAGATACAAGATGAGATTTGTAGAATTGGCACGTCATGCTATATGGTTGGTTCCCATTGACAGGGAGAAGATTAAGAGGTGAATTGATGACCTCCACTATGGTTTGCGTTACAATTTGGCTCGAGAGGTTGAGACGGATGCTAGGTTTGACTAGGTGGTTGAGATTGTGAGACACTAAGAGCAGGTCCGTAGGCTGGAGCATGAGGAGTGGGAGGCCAAATGGCCCCGTGGTTCAAGTGGTTTCAGTAGTGCCTCATCTGGAGGGTAGTCGCACTACAATAGAGGTTGTCCGTATAGGCCCACTTAGGCAACTAATCATATTCCTTGTGGTACTTCAGTTAGCCACGGTTCACATAGTGATCGCCCAACTTAGTCATCATTCAGTGTGATGGCAGCACAGAGCTCCTAGCGTGCTCCATCTGGGCAGGGTTTGACGAGCAACTATTCATGTTATTAGGTTCCTCCAAGGCGGGGTTATTATAAGTTTGGAGACTTGAGTCATCTCAAGAGAGATTGCCCCCACTGTTGAGTAAGGTCCCACAATAGATATCTTGGCCTATGATTTTAGCACCAACAACTACACCACGCGCACAACCAGCTAGGGGTAGGACTCAAGAAATTTGAGGTGGCCCTAGAGGGGGAGGGCGATCAGGTGGTGGTCAGGCCCATTGCTACGCATTTCCAGCCACGCCAGAGGAAGTTGCTACCGATAACATGTTCACATTTATCATTTCAGTGTGCCACATGGATGCTTTAGTATTATTTTACCCTGGTTCTACTTATTCATATGTGTCATCATACTTTTCTCGTTATTTGGATATGCCCCGTGATTATTTAGTTATGCTTGTTAATATATCTATGCTGGTGGGTGATTCTATGGTTGTGGACCGTGTGTATCGGTCATGTGTGGTGACTATTGGGGGTTATGAGACGAGAGTTGATCTTTTACTACTTAGCATGGTTGATTTTGATGTGATTTTTGGCATGGATTTCTTGTCGTCGTGTCACACTATTCTTGATTGTCACGCTAAAATCGTGATGTTGGAGATGTAGGGGTTGCTTAGGGTTGAGTGGAGAGGTTACCTGGATCATGTTCCCAATAGAGTTATTTCATATTTGAAGGCTCATCGGATGGTTGAGAAGGGAAGTCTAGCATAATTAGCCTTCGTGAGGGATGTTAGTGCTAATGCTCCTTTCGTCGAGTTAGTCCCGCTAGTGAAAGACTTTTCAGATGTGTTTCTTGCAGACATGCTAGAATGCCACCCCACAAGGATATTAATTTTGGTATTGATTTGGTGTCGGGTACTTGGCCTATTTCTATTCCATCGTATTGCATGGCACCGGCGAAATTGAAGGAGTTAAAGGAACATCTTCAGGAGTTGTTTGATAAGGGCTTCATCAGGCCCAATGTGTCGCTTTGGGGTGCACCAGTTCTATTTGTGAAGAAGAGGAATGGTACTATGAGGATGTGTATTGACTATAGGAAGTTGAATAACGTTACAATTAAGAACAAGTACCCACTATCGTGCATTGATGACTTATTTGATCAACTTCAGGGGCTAGAGTGTTCTCGAATATTGATTTAAGGTCGGGGTATGATCAATTCAAGATACTGGATTTAGATATTCTAAAGACGACTTTTAGGACACTCTATGGTCACTATGAGTTTCTTGTGGTGTCTTTTGGGCTGACCAATGCCCTAACAACTTTTATGCACCTGATGAATAATGTGTTCTAGACGTATCTTGATTCTTTCGTCATATTATTAATTGATGATATATTGGTGAATCATCATAGCCGGGAAGATCATGAGCTGCATCTGAGGATTTTACTCTAGACTTTGAGGGAGAAGGAGCTATATGCTAAATTTTCCAAGTGTGAGTTTTGGCTTGATTCAGTGGCATTCTTGGTCCATGTGGTGTCTGGTGAGGGGATCAAGGTGGATTCATAGAAGATTGAGGCAGTTCAGAGTTGGCCTAGACCGTCTTCAACTACAGAGATTTGGAGCTTCTTAGGTTTGGCAGGATTTTATCGCTGTTTTGTAGAGGGTTGCTAGTCCATTGCTGCACCTTTAACTAGATTGACCTAAAAGGGTGCTCCTTTCAAATGGTCCGACGAGTGTGAGGTGTGCATTCAGAATCTCAAGACTGCATTGATTACAACCTCGGTGTTGGTCTTACGTACAGGTTCGAGACCTTACACCGTGTATTATGATGTGTTGCATATTGGATTGGCGCGATGTTGATGTAGCATGGTAGGGTGATTGCCTACGTATCTCAACAGTTGAAGGTTCATGAGAAGGATTACTTCGTGCATGATTTAGAGTTTGCAGCCATTGTTCACGCATTAAAGATTTGGAGGCACTATCTATACAACATTCCATGTGAGGTGTATACTGACCAGCAGAGTCTCCAGTATCTATTAAAGCGGAAGGACCTTAATTTGCGGTAGCGGAGATGGTTAGAGTTGCTAAAAGACTATGATATCACCATATTATATTATCCAAGGAAGGACAATGTGGTGGCCGATGCATTGAGTAGAAAGGCTAAGAGTATGGGCAGTTTGGCATGTTTACAGGTAGCATAAAGGTTACTAGCCATGGATGTTCAGGCTTTGGCCAATACGTTTGTGAGCTTGGATTTTCGGAGCCTAGCTAGGTTCTTGCTTGTATTGTGGCACAATGATCACTGTTGAAGCGTATCAAGGATCCTTACTTTGATGATCCTCGCTTGATGATGTTGAGGGACACACTGCAGTGGGGTGGTGTTAAGGAGGTTATGATTGGTGATGATGATATTATGCAGCTTTAAGGCGAGATTTGTGTTCCTAATTTTGAGGAGTTGAGAGATTTGATTCTTGAAGAGGCTCAAAACTCGTGCTATTCCATTCACCTAGGTGTTAGGAAGATGTATCATGACTTGAAATAACATTATTGGTGGTGGAGAATGAAGAAGGATATTGTTGCTTATGTCTCTCGGTGTTTGAATTGTCAACATGTGAAGTATGAGCATTGGAAACTGAAGAGTTGATTGAGAGATTAGAGATACCGTAGTGGAAGTGGGAGAACCTCACTATGGATTTTGTGGTAGGCTTACCACAGACCTTGAAGAAATATAACACAGTCTGGGTAATGTGGACCGGTTGACTAAGTCTGCACACTTTATTTCGGTAATGACTACCTACGCTTCAGATCTGCTGGTTTAGATTTACATTCGTGAGATTGTTCGCCTTTATGGGGTGCCTATGTCTATTATATCGGATCAAGGCACTCAATTCACCTTGTAGTTTTGGAGAGCGGTGCAGCAAGAGTTGGGCACTCGGGGTAAAGCTGAGTATATCATTTTATCCCCAGATGGACGGATAGACTGAGTACACTATTTAGATATTGGAGGACTTGTTACGTGCATGTGTCATTGATTTTGGAGGTTCATGTGATCAATTTCTTCCTTTAGCAGAGTTCACCTACAACAATAACTTTCTGTCAAGTACCCAGATGTCTCCTTATGAGGACTTATATGGGAGGAGATGTTGTTCCCTAGTTGGTTGATTTGAGCGTGGGGAGTCTAGGTTGTTGTGCATTGATTTAGTCCATGATGCCTTGGAAAAGGTGAGGGTGATCTAGGGATGGCTAGGTTTTTGTGCATTGATTTAGTTCGTGATGTTGTATATATGGCAGGTGAGAAGGTTTGGCTCAGAGTTAGCCCATGAAGGTTCTGATGAGGTTTGGGAAGAAGGGAAAGTTGAGTCCCCGATATATTGGTTCTTGTTTCTTCCTCATTGTTGATACCGGCAAGACCCAACCAGATGATGTCTGATGGTTGGTAGTGAGAGGACTCTTGGTACCTGCATACCCAAAAGAGGGTGCTGGTTAAAAAACAATCATTTGATTTTCTGAGGTGCTTGAAAGAGTGGGAGAGGTGGCTTACAGACTTCCATTGCCACCTAGTCTATCAGGTATTGACCCAACATTTCATGTTTCTATGCTCCAGAAGTATTGTGGTGATCTGTCACATATTTTGGACTTCAGCACGGTAAATCTAGATGAGAATCTAACTTATGATGTAAAGTCGGTGGCTATTTTATTCTGACAAGTTTGAAAGTTGAGGTCGAAGAATATAGCATCAGTGAAAATTCATTGGATAGGTCAGCTGGTCGAGGAGGCTACTTGGGAGGCCGAGTGGAAGATATCGAGCAGATAGCCACACCCATTTGAGACTCTAGTTATGATTCTAGACCTATTTGAGGATGAACATTTATTTAAGAAGGAGAGAATATAACGACACGACCGGTCATTTTTGTGTATTGTAGCCTCGTTCCCCTATTTATTGCTTCTTTTAAGTTCATTTCGAGTTATGTGACTTGTGGAGGTGGTTGGATTGGTTTCCGGAAGGTCTTGGAGTGAATCGGGATACTTAATCCCAAGGTTGAAGGCTTAAGTTCTTAGAGTTGATCGGAGTTTGCCTTTTGTATAGACGACTCCGGAATGGTTTATTGATAGTTCCAATAGCTTTGTGTGGTGATTTTGGACTTAGGAGAATGTCTGGATGTCGATTTAGAGGTTCGTAGGTTGATTCAATGCTCTTTGGTGAAAGTTGAAAAATTGAAGGTTTGGAAGGTTGAGATGTTTGACCGAGAGTTGACTTAGTTGGTACCGGGTTCAAATTTTTGTTACGAAATTTGGAATAGGTCTGTCATGTCATTGGGATCAGTGTGCAAAATTTGAAATCATTCAGAGTTGATTTGTTATGGTTCGACATGAGTTTTAATAGTTGGAAGTTCATTAGTTTCATTAGGCTTGAATTGGGGTGCGATTTGTGGTTTTCATGTTATTTGATGTGATTTGAGGCTTGAGTTAGTTCGTATTGTGTTTTAGGACTTGTTGGTATGTTTGGATGAGGTCCGGGGCCTCTGGTGTGATTCAGATGAATTCAGATTCATTTTGGACTTGGAACTGCTGAAGAAATATAATTTATGGTGTTTTCGCATCTGCGGTGGGTTTGGACGCAGATGCGAATCCGCAGGTGCAGTTGCAGGATCACATAAGTAAAGGGAAGGCTGGCAGGGGTAAGTTGCAGGTGCGAACAAATGGGTGCTGGTGCAAAAGCGCAGATGCGCAAGGGGTTCTGTTGAAGTAGAGTTTGATTGGAGGAGAATCAGTCATAGGAGAAGAAAATATTCCGCAGGAGCAAAAGCCATACGCGCAATTTTGACCGCATAAGTAGATGTTGAGTTTGGCAGGGAAGTCCATAGAAGCAGACGAAGGAGCACAGATGCGCCTTCGCAGGTGTGAAGGTTTATCTGCAGGAGCGGATGGTCGGGGATTAATGAGTTTCCTCATCCGCAATGAATTTTCTGCAGAAGCAGCGTCGCATGTGCGATTATCTTGACCTTGGGTGCGGTTTTGCTGGGCAGAGTACTTATGTTGAAGGGTTTAATATTTTTCTCATTTTTGGATTTGTGAAGCTCGGTGTAAGGTGATATTTGGAGTGCTTTTCAACACAAGTGAAGGGTAAGTGATCTTTACTCACTTTTGGTGTTAGATATTGATTATCCATTGATTATTACACCTAGTTTATTTGAATTTGAGGTGAAATTTGGGGATTTTAGGCTATGATATTAGAGAGTTATATTTGGTGATTTGAGGGTCAATTTGTGGATGGAATTGGATGAAATTAGTATGGTTGGACTCGAAATTGAATGGGTGTTCAGAATTTGTGAATTTTGTCGGGTTCCAGGTGCCATCTAGGGGTTGACTTTGCATATTTGATTCAAGACTGTAGCTTTATCATTTTGAATTATTTTGGATAGCTATTATTGATGGTATTAAGTTATTTTGGATAGGTTTGAGTCGTTTGGAGGTTGATACATGCGGGAAGGGCTTGTTAGAGGAGTGATTTGGCTTGCTTGAGGTAAGTATCTTACCTAAACATGGTTTAGGCACTAGTTTCCTGAATTATTTATGATAGCTATGTTCTATGGGTGCACATATGTATGGGGTTTGAGCCCATGTCCAAGCATCAGGGTATTTATCCATGCTCGAGTAGTGCTTAGGCTATGATACACCTTGAATTAACTATTAAGTTTTAAGCTATGATGTTTCTCATATTTGTAGCCTTGTTATGAACTATTTGATCCATGTTTGAGGTTAAATAGAGGCTAATTCTCTGAATGAAATTGATAATTACTATTTCAGTGATGAAATTGTCGATTTGAGCTATGATAACACACTTTTCACATGTCTACACTTTAGCATGTAATTTATGCCAGTCCCGGAGCATGAAATCTTATATTCATTCATCATATATATGTATTCTTGTATATTTTCTTCTGTGTGAAATGATCTGGACTAGATGCTTGTGAACATGTAGGGCGGATTGTGTTGTTATGCCTATGACCACGGCAGGCGAATTGTGTTGTTATGTCTGTGACCACACTAGACGCATTGTGTTGTTATGCCTTTGACCATGCTAGGCAGATTGTATTGTTGTGCCTGTGACCACGCTAGGCGGATTATGATATTGAGCTTGTGACACGCCGGGCTGATAGCACGTTGAATTGGCCGTGCTGCATGTGGATATGGATCCATCCACCCGGGACACCCTCTTATGTGCCTTCTTGATGGTGTTCACAGGGACTTGGGTAAAACCGATCATCGGTTTGGTATGATGATATTCGGCTTAAACTATGTATATTTATATGCATATATCCACGCATTTTACTCATGTTTCTTAGATTTCGGATGTGTAATGTAATGATTTGTGCTAACTAGTGGTATTTTTATGTGTAGGACTCATCCGGAGGAAATTTGGGACGAAGGTGCGCGAATTGAAGTGATAAGGGAAGAAAAGGGAAAAAGTCACAAAGTGGCGCCACATGCAGCATGGGGCGCTACCTGTGGCACACAAAGTAGATTCCTCCAAATGTCCAGCACCAAGGTTAGCGCCCCACGCTACCTTGGGCGCTGGTGATGTGAATTCATCTGGGACTCCGTTATTTCAACCCCAAGATACCCCCACCTCGTATAAAAGCAAACATAAACCTATTTTGACAAAGGAGGGACGCAACTTGGAGAGAGGAACAAAAATGCGAAAATTCGGGAGCACGAAATTCATCAATTCTTCCATTCTTCTTCTAGTATCCGTAGCTTTTATGTTTGAAAATAATATTTTGATGATTGTTATGAATATTAGTGGAGAAGAACCTTATTATTCTGGGGTTATGGGTCAAGAATGACTATTGTAATTTGACGGTTGATCGTTTTGCTTGGTTTTATCATATTAATTTGTTTATTCACTCTTGCACTTAATTATTCTATTGTGTAGCTAACAATAGAGTTCTATCTACGAATTTATAGTTGAATTCGAAAGTGAGAATTATAAATAGCATATAGGATTGAATAGAGTAAGTTCTTGAATCTGGGCATCGACGAATAGATTCATGATTAGGATAGACATATTCTAGTTGCCTTTCTTGGTTATTTTTGCAGGAAATATACATGCTTTCTTATCAAGTTTGATTCTATAGACATATAGCCTTAGATTGTCTTGAATAGGCGAGTGGAGCGTCGAAAGAAATTTGTGAGCATAGTAAACCCTGCTAATCAATAAATTAGATAAGTCAAGTGATTACATCAACCCAAAAAGCAATAGGAGAGACGTTAATCCCATAACCTTGGAATATTCTCATCTCATTGAATTCTTTCTAAGTGTTTGTTTTCTCTACTTGCGATCTTCGTTTCTTGATTGCTCATTAGTTCGTAGTAATTTAGTTACAAAAATCACAATCATTTTCTTCACACTCACTTGAGAATTATATTTATAAATGGATAGTTGATCATAAATCATCGGGGAAGTGATACCTTTTTATCACTTTATTATTTGTAGACCGCGTATACTTGCGTGTGCATATTGACCCAACAAGTTTTTGACGTCGTTGACGGGGATTTATAAATTATTAATTTGTTTGAAATAAGCTCTTATTTGTTTTTGTTCATGTGTTAATCTGTTTGACTGTTTCTGACTCTACATGTGTTCACCTTGAATGCTAAGAAGAAGCAACATTTGAACGACCTTCCTCCTCCTGATCCTAAACCCGAAAGAATCTTCCACAGGTCAAGGAGGGAGGCGAAAGAAAGAGAAAAAATTGCAGAGTTGGGTATTGTAGTCCAACCACAACCAATCGAGATGGTAGGAAATGAAGAAAGACCGGTGATTGTGGCCGCAAGGTCTAGTCTTGCTAATATGACTTAGGCTATCGTGAAGCATGACATCACGGGACACTTTGAGCTCAAACACTACATGGTGAAGCTGGTTCAGTCCACATGGTAGTATATGGGTCTATCTCATGAAGATCCGCAATGGCACATTCAGAACTTTTTGGAGATTACGGATACATACAACTATCCGAATGTCTCCAAGGACTATGTCAAACTGACTTTGTTTCTCCTCCACTGCTGGTGGAACCTAAGGAATGGTTGAACAAAGAGCCCGCAAAATGACTTCACACTTGGGATGATCTAGCACAAAAATTCTTAATCAAGTTTTTTCCCACAAAGAAAACAAAGGTTGAGGAGGAGCCAAATTCTTGGGTTTCAACAACTAGAGGGTGAGACTCTTCGTCAAGCTTGGGAAAGATACAAGAAACTACTCAGAGATAGCCCACATCATTATCAGACTGATGAGGTGTTGGGACATACTTTTGTGGATGGGTTGGACGGGACCTCCAAATTGAATCTAGACTCAGCTTGTGGAGGAAGTTGCATTCAAAATCCATACAGTGAGATTCAGACTTTGCTGAAAATTTCACTATAATTGATCATAACTGGCAAGGTGAGAGTGACTCAAGAAGGATGATAGAACATAAAGCATCAGGTACACTCGAGCTTGATGAGATGTCTGTCGTGCGGGCAGAGATTGCTAAACTATACAACCAAATGGATAAGATGTCAATGGGTCAAGGGCATCAAATGCAGCAGGTTTAGAGGATGGCTATATCTATCTGTACTATGTTAAAAGTGTCACGACCCAATTTCTCATATGGGCTGTGATGGCGCCCAACGTTATCGCTAGGCAAGCCAACAATGGATTAACTCTATGATCCCTTCTTTTAAAGATTTGAACTAGTTGATTTTTAGTTTGTGCATAAATAAGAAGTAAGAATTTAATAAGAATGATAGATAAAATTTTGAAAGCAAGTGAGATAAGTAAAATAACCCAAAAAAATACCATCAAGTGTGTACTAGCATAAATCTCCAAGACCTGGTGTCACAAGTGTTTGAGCTACTAGTAGAATATACAAAGAATACTATATTACTGTCTGAAATGGAATAGAAAAGAAAATAAATAAAAAAAAAGACTTCGGCTGCTGCAGAACGGGTTCGGAAAGCAGCTCACCGCAAAATCTTGTAGCAGTCAAGGATGCGCGCTAGACTGATATTCAGATGCACCTGCCTCAGATCCTGCATGAAACTGCCCGCTTATAAAATCTGGAAGCGCATAGAGATCTTTCCTATAGGGTTCTGCAACCTTAACTTATTAAAATCTGCAACTGTCAATGTTAGTTTACGTGCATTTGTTGTCTAAGTGCGGAGGCCAACTTGAGCCCTTATGTGCCTATACGCGAAAGTCCAAATTGTTTTGTATGTCGTCTAGTTTTCTCATTTTTGAGCAACCTAAGTTAAGTCTAGAACCACCCGAGATAGAGTTCCAAATGCCTCCTGGACCATAGACATGGGACGTGTAGTGCAAGCATAGGGTACGATTTAGAATCAATTAGTGCGCTTTAGGTAAACAACTTATAGATAGTAATTGGGTAGCAGGAGATGATAGTCTGTGCCCGCTGAATAATACAAGTAACACCCCACTTCGAGGGATTTACGAAGTATTATTTATGTTACAGGGGGTGATCCTTTAGGCTAAAAAACTTAGGACTCCCACCTTGGTTTTAAAGTCAATCATTCTATTTTATTTGCCTAATTTTTTCTCTTCTCTTTTCTTACACTAATTCATATAATTCGAGTTTGGCCAGGACCTACCGTTCTGGACCTCGAGGAGTGTCTAACACCTTCTCCTCGAGGTAATTTAAGCCTTTACTCGATCTTTGGTGATGCAACTGGTTAATCCAGAATTATCTGCAAATAGGTGCCCTAACGCACCTTAATCCGTTAGGTGGAGACTCTCTCTTTTGACACTCTTCCTTACAAGAGTTGTCATATGTCGAAACCCGATTTTGCGAAAAAAGGGGCGCGACACCACTTCTATTCCAGTATAACCATCTACTAAAGTAAGCTACCTGACCTCCGGTGCTTGTACTTAACATGCTGGCAATTCGAATACCTCTCCACATACTCAACTATGTCCTTACTAATCCGCCGCCACCAGTAATGGTACCTCAGGTCATGATACATCTTCATGGCACCTAGATAAATAGAATAACATGAACTGTGCATCTCTTCTAGAATCTCCTTCCTCGGTCCACCAACATTAGGAAAACATAAGCGACCCTGGAGCCGCAGAACACCATCATCACAGATAGTAACCACCTTGGCATCACCTCATAGCAATGTCTCCTTAAGGACCAACAAGTGCACATTATCATAGTGACGATCCTTGCTCAGCTAGAATAAAGAAGACTGAACCACATCATATGTAAGAACTCGAATAGGCACTGAAATATCCAGCCTCACAAGTCGGTTGGCTAAAGACTGAATGTCCAAAGCCAATGGCCTCTCCTTTGCTGAAATGAATGCCAAACTACCCATACTCTTGGACTTTGTGCTTAAGGCATCCGCAACCACCTTTGCCTTGACCGAATGGTAAAGGTTGGTAATATAATAATCCTTCAGTAACTCAAGCCACATGCGCTGCCTCAAATTAAGATCCATTTACTTAAATAGATGTTGCAATCTGGTGATTGGTGTAGACTTCGTATGACACTCCATAAAGATAATGCATACCTATCTTAAGAGCATGAACAATGTAGCCAATTCCAAATCGTGCATATGGTAGTTCTTCTCGTGGGGCTTCAAATGACGTGAAGAACAAGCACTAAATCGCCCCTCCTGCATCAATACACAACCTAAACCAACGCATGTAGCGTCACAATACATAGTATACATCCCTGAACCGGAGGGCAAAACTAACACTAGTGTGGTAGTCAATGCAGTCTTGAGCTTCTGAAAGCTCGCCTCACAATCATTACACCATCTGAAATGAGCACCCTTCTGGGTCTATCTAGTCAAAGGATCTACAATAGATGAAAAGCCCTCCACAAATCGATGATAATAACCTGCTAGCCCCAAGAAACTCTTGATCTCAGTCGCTCTGGTAGGATGAGGCCAACTCTGAATTACCTCGATCTTCTTAGGATCCACCTTAATATCCTCACCTGACACAACATCCCTCAAGAAAGTCACAAAATCTAACCAGTACTCGCATTTGGATAATTTAGCCTAAAGTTGTTGTTCCTGCAAGGTCTGAAGCACTATCCTCAAATGCTACTCCTCATCCTCCATACTACGTGATTAGATCAATATGTCATCAATGAAGACAATGACAAATGAGTCAAGATATAGCCTGAACACCTGATTCATCAAATCCATAAACGATGTCGTGGTGTTAGTCAAGCCAAACGACATCACTAGAAACTCATACTGCCCAAATCTAGCACGGAAAGCCGTCTTTGGATTGTACGAAGCATGAATACTCAGCTGATGATACCTATTTTTGACGGCCAATTTTGAACCTCCCTTTTACAATTAATTTATTTGTACTTAATAATATACAAACGAATGTTTTGAAAGTATTTTCTATCAATAAATACCTATTTTTACAAAGTTAATTAAGTATTAGTTTTGAAATTAATAACCTAGTATTTGTATTATGTAATTACAAACATACTTATTATTTTAATGTCATTTAAAAAATTTCTAAAACAGACCACATTGGCTCTATAATTAATTTAACGAATTACTTTTTGAATTTTGATTAATTAGATTACGATGTTAAAATTCAGAATTAGTGTTATCATTTGGAAAACAAAGAATTTGTAAATTATTAATAACTTTAATTAGTAGTATATTTGATGATTATAATATTTACAATATTTTATTGAAAATAATTAAGTTTATTTAAATTAATTTCAAAAGGGTTAAAGAACTAAAAAGATATTCTTACAATCCTTTAAATAAATACAAATTGCTACCATTTGAATTAATTTTGGCCCAATACCAAGCCCAATCCAAATTTGACCCAGTCCAAACACCCCATTACCTTCCAACTTGGAAATCCATGACCTCATCTCCAAACCAAGGAAATCACAACACGTCACTAGTCCCCCTCACTCACAAAGAAAGCACAACAGATCTGGAATGTTGGTCTATTACATCAACGACCCGCGTTTAATCTCCTTTTTATTTTATTCTTTAATATTTTAGGATTTAATATCAATCGTCCGATCAGATAGATCCAACGGTCTGCTATTTTAGTGATTTAAATATTTTTTAAAACCTTTATCTCCCTAAATATTAGGGCCGTTGATCAAATGATCCAACAACCCGAATTCTGTCTCGCATTTTTTAATCCAAAGAAGCCTAAATCCTATATTATTTTTATCCGAGACCGCCACCCCTCCTTTCCCCTTTCTTCTTTGTTCTCTCCAGCCTGCAGCCACACCAATTTCCATAAAACCTTGCACAAATTTGTGCAAGGTCACTAATATTGACCCAAATCATGCCTTCTGTCTTCCCCAGCCGCGAATCTTGCCGGTATCTTCCCTGTTTCATCACTGCATTTTGAAATACCTCAATCTGGAACCGTAACCTAAAGATGAAACTTCAAATTTCTAAAATCCTCTTATGCTCTATCGAATCGGAGTATGCATGAAGTTTTCCAGTAGATTCATCATGAGGATTCTTTACCTAGAGGCCAAATGCAGTGAACTCTGGGTTTTAGGGTTTGACTGATGGTTCTCTGCCTTCAACAGTTGTTTCACCTTCCCAGGTAAATTACTTCACCATTTTCCCATGTTCATCTCCATTTTTCACTCAATTATGCTCACATCATCCATCTTCCGTCACTCTCCACTAAGTGATTTGAATTTCTGAAACCCTAGGGTTTTACAACCACTATAAATAGGGCTTTGAATTGTCTCACCTAACATACCTAACAAGAACTAAGAAATTTAATAAGAAGTACCAAAAACCACTGAGATTTCAAAATCTTAGGCTCTCTCTCATCAATTTCTATTTCTCTGTTGTTTCCGAGTTCTTACACTGCTCAAAAGCTTGAAGCTTTGGTTCTTGCACGGCTAAGTTAAAATATTTCTTGGTCTGCTGCAAAAAAGGAGGTCAGTATACCTCCACCCTTTCTCTTTTGGGTGTCTCATTCAAAAATCATGAACATACTGCTATCTTTCTATTAACTATTTTTATTTATGATGTTTGTCATTAGTCTGTAGTTGTTTATTCAAGTTCATAATGACTCCTTGTTGATCTATGGTTAATTGTTATGCTTTTTTTTATCTTTAACCAGTATTGATTGAGTTGTTATGCGACCTTGTTATGTGACCTTGATGACTTCTCATATCTGTCTAGGCTTCAGATTTTTTATAATATTTTGCTACGATCTTTATATCTATCACACTATTTCTGTAATCTGTTGTTCTGTATTTGAGGTTGCTGTTTGATGACTCTAACTAGAACATACGTGAATGTTCATGGTTTGATCCTTCATCACTTAGTTGAAGTATGTGATGGGAGCACCACACAAGCTGAAGTAGTTGTCGATGAATATCCACCGAGAGAACGGACACAAAATTTGAACACACCTAGGGGCATTGACCGCTTTGCTAAAAAACCGAGCAAACAAGGAGCTTTCTCGCCTGCTGATAGAGTTCTGGGATCCGGCTAAGGTGGTGTTCAAGTTTGCTGATTGTGAGTTAATGCCGACACTGAATTTACTAGTTTCACAGAGCTACCATTTATAGAGAGGAAACCAATTACCAGTCACCATGCCTGATTACAGTTTTCTAGATGCTCCGGGTCTGGAAAATAGTCGAAGTTTGAGAAACATCGAGGACAGATGGGTGAGCCTGGATTAGCTATTCGATAGTTTCGAAAAACGTGAAAGCTATGAATGGTACTCGGGAGAATTTTAGTGTGATCAAGCAACGTGGGAGAGTCTCAGGCCCATCACTTTCTCATTGGCACTATTGGGGCTGTTGGTTTTTCCTCAAAGAAGAGGTCGGATCAATATCGGCTTGTAACTCGTGGTTATGGTGACATTCCATGGCAACCTCCAAGCTACTCTGGTACCGATGGTGTTAGCTTAGATTCTAAGGTCTTTATCTGCATGTGCACGAGGGTCTGTAATTTGGTGCTTCAGATCTGGGACACATAACATTTCTTCCAGCGAGAGGCAACAATTGACGACTTTGTGGGCGTCAGTAACATAATCCGCAACCACAACGCGAGGATGAGACATTGGGCCTCCCCACATGGACAATAGAGTGGAGGAAAATGTTGACTAATCTAAGTGGATAATGGGTCAATTGGAAGCTATCATGGTTAGGTGGGAGGGCAATCCTAAGGACTCCTTAGAAATACTTCATTGAGCTGGTATAACTTGAGGGCATCCAGCCATACTCACTCCTATGAGTTCTCAGACAGTTTGGCTTGATCTAGGATTTGTCTCTATGGACGAGGACAACACTATATGAGGATGAGTACAAAAGACAGATTCCAATACCAAGGATAAAAAGGCTCCGAGAAGAGTGGAATGATCTGGTCACAATGCCAATGGGTCGAAACTTGTGGTGCACTCAGGAGTATTATGTCTGGGTCAATAAGGAAGACGAGCTAGCCCGACCAAGCAGAGAGGGTATAGACTGGCTAGAGGACACATTGGCTGCTTTGCAAATCTACCATGAGATTTGCCACATTACCTTGTGACTACCTCGACGCATCATCAAGTGGTCCCAGGATCCATTGATCACATGCTTCCACCTACTGAAGATGACCGAGTAGTGGAATGCATCCAGATAGAATCTGAGACAGAGCTAAAGAAAGATCCAGAAGAAGAATATGAGTTCAATGATGAAGGAAAATAATTTGAAGAAGATCCGGATGAAGAGCCGGAAGAGGAAGAGGATATAGGGAATGATTTCGGGGGTGGTTACTAGAAGTTGATTAATTTCCCATTCTTTCCCACTTTGTATATTTATCCCCAGTCTTCTTATTTTGCCTAAAGGCATGTTGTTCAAGCCCACACAGTTCTGTAAATGCTAGAAACATTGATGTAACCTCTGTTCCCACTTATCTCAATCCAAACATTATCAATGAAAACAAAACTTGTATCAGATCTAAATGTGTCAAATCCAATTGTTTGTCAAACATTCGCGATTTAGGCCTACCTTCTGCAATGAGAGGTCCTACCAATTCTAGGAAAATGCACTTCCCTGATTACATGAATTAACTGCTCTGGGTAATCTTTTGCTTGTATAAATGAAGAAACTGACTTTTGCTTCTTTTTCTTTTTCTTTCATTTCTTACTTTATTTATTACCCAAAAGAAAAATTGGTTTGTGTCGATGTCGCGCCCCATTTTCTAGTGAAAGCGGGTTTTGACATGTAACAACACTTTTAAAGGAGGTATTAAAAGAGAAGAGTCACTACCTAACAGTTTTAAGGTGCATTATGGCACTTATTTGCAAATAACTATGTTTGACTAGTCAACGCCACCAATGATCGGGTAAGGGCTTAAATTACCTCAAAGACAAGGTGTTAGGCACTCTCTGAGGTACACAACAGTGGGCTCCGACCGAACTTTAGACTATGTAGATTATGTAGTTAGGCTAGGTGATCAAATAAATGGAAGGGAGATTCAGAAGTTATAGAGATTTATTAAAACATATGAGAATTAGCATAAGTCTTAATAACTACAAGGATACAAACTACATTGCTCTATCTTAAATGACTAAGAGCGAATAGCACGCACATAAAAAAAAGGGGGGGGGGGGGGGGGGGGGTCCTAAGTTCTTTAGCCTAAAGGATCACCCCATACAACATAGATAATATTTCATAACTCCCTTAAGGTATAGGTTGCTCGTAATATTGAGCGGGCACAAACTATCATTCTTATTACCCGATTACTATGTTGAAGTTGTTTACTTAAAGGCGTTCTAATTTAATTCTAAGTCGTACCCTATGTGTGCACTACCTATCTCATGCCTATGGTCCAGGAGACTTTGGACATACTATTAGGTGGTTATACACTTTACTTATGTTGATCAAAATAATAAAACTAGGAAATATCCAAAATAGATAGGACTGCATGCAATAAAAATAAAAGGCTCAAGTTATCCTCCACACATAAGCACGAAAGCACGCCAACAGATTTCTGGTTAGGCAGTAGGCCGAATTAAGACGTATTAGAATCACTAAGTCCTATAGGCATGATTCTATATGATTCCAATATTATATAGGAAATGCCATAATTTCTAGACTAACGTATAGGCAAATTAGAGCATTATAAGTTTTATAGACATGATTTCTAGTCGTTGCATAATTAGGCAGTGAAGTCGCTTGAAAACACAGGATTAGTAGCATTAATAAACACCCCATAGGCATGATTTTTCTAACAATTGACAATTAGACTTGATTTTATAATACTTTATCCCTATAGGCATTCTATCTAAGTGAGACAATACAAAAGTAGCATGAAGAAGTAGATTAGTTATTAAACCTTATAGCCAGGGTATCTTGGTTAGCAAAGGTATTGCATTATTGTATCCTATAGGCATATTATCTAGGAGTGCTGAATAGAAGACATGGAAACGAGTGTAGCATATTTTTACAAGTTAAGGGTGTGCATGATTCCTATCTGTATGCAACGCAAGCTAACAAAACAAACGAGGCGTGCTGTACATAATAGCAAATAGAACACATAGAACCTATAGGCATGTTTTCTACCCATTCATGCAAGTATTAGAATACCCCAAGCCCCCTATTAATTAATGCCCCAATTGTTTGTTTACAAATTATTAGAGGCCCGCTTTAGAATAATAAAACAAATACAAACTTAATAGGGCTATTACAGGCCCAAATACAACAAATACTGTCACGACCCAAACCGATGGGCCGCGACGGGCACCCGGTACCTTACTCAACCGAGTACCAACGTAACATATCTTTTGTATCATTCTATCATAGGTAAATGAACTGGAGTAAAGCATGAGGGAATAGACACTTAAAACATATGACATACTGGCCTATAAGACCAAAATAATTACTCGTACACTGAACATAGGCCGATAAGGCCATACAATATTTCATATACATGACATATGTCCACAAGATTCTAAGAGTACATAAATGTCATAAGGCCGGGATAGGGCCCCGACATACCAATCAATACGTGTCCAATGCATATTGACCAAATAGCCAACTCTGGAGCAAATAGAGCGCACCAACACCTTCCGTCGAGTTGATAGCTTACTAGGAGGGTTCTCAACCTGTCTATTG
>ML376854.1:0-30724 GCA_005239525.1 Nicotiana knightiana
CGTATTTTCCGACGTTTATGCTCTCATTTAGCTCGGCTTCCATTTCCAACTCACCTACACATTAAATAAACTCCATTAGGCACATACGACGTGTATTTTTATCATTAAAGCACATAAAATGCAAGGTATATAATGCTTAAAATCATGAATTCTAGCCACGCATCAATGAGTCCTACAGATTACCTAGGTGATGGCCAGAATTGATTGAATTCATAATTGATTAACAGGATCCTATAGGCATGATTTCTACGAGTTTACGAATTACATATCTATAAACATGGTTTCTAAGTATAATACAGATTTTAACTCATAAAGACAAGTTTTTTATTCTTTTTAAATCCTATAGGCATGCTTTCTAATTGCTGAACTGATTTAAACCCCTATAGGCCTGATTTCTAATAGTTTAAAAACCGATTTCACCCTATAGGCATGATATCTATTAGTTTAAATCTTATAGGCATGATTTCTAGGTTTAAAACTGATTTTTTATTCCTATAGGCATGTTATCTATTAACCGTATGATCCTATAGGCATGATTTCTAGGTTTAAAACTGATTTTTTATTCCTATAGGCATGGTATCTATTAACCGTATGTGGGCAGAAATTAAGCAGATTGCCAGGAAAAGATTATTATTTCAAACAAACAGGATCCTATAGACATGGTCACTAATGCACGTTTTGTTGAAAATATGTGTAGATCCTATGAACAAGATTTCTAATGCAGAATTAAATGAAAATTCCTAGAAGCAGGATCTCTAGTATGCAAGTGTAAATACATGATCCAAATGATCAGGCAAGTCCTATAGGCAGGATTTTTAAACACAGTATAGTACTCACATAGCTCAACCTGCGTAGTTAAATCCTATAGGCATGATTTCTACCCAGTTTGGTAAAGAAAATAAGAAGACCCCCAACTTTTACTAATTAACCCCAAATCTGTTATTACAGAGATTATTATAGCCCAGAGTGAATAAATTACATAACAATATCCATTACACTATAGGGAGCCGTTATAGGCTCAATATAAACATGGGAACCAGGCCCTAAAACATAGAAAATCTGGAGCATAATAGTGATCCATACATGACATATAAAATTGGGTTTCTAGTGTGTCAAAGTTCCCAAGGGCCTCAGGACCCCGGGCAATGCTCACACTAGAACCACATTCAGACAGATAACTCATAAAATGTTGGAAGACCATCCCTAATGTGTCAGAGTTCAAAGGGGTCTCAAGGACCCTAGGCAGTGCTCACACTGGGGGTGGTGAGAACATAAATGACTAAGAGTAGGATTTTGAAGACCAGTGCATAAAGGGTAAGGGGGAAGGTTTTTACAAAATAGTTCAACTTCAGAAGCAAGCAAATTCAGAATACTGTTCAACATATAGTTCAAGCAGATTGGCATGCGATTAGGTTAAATATTAAAGCAGTCATGGCTTGAACACAGAGAAATAAACAGACTGGACTTATAACAATCATTGTTTAATCACAGAAATCATTAGGAAGAACAACTATGTTAGCCAGGTACATGGAATAGACAGACAGAGCAGATGAGTTCGGCAACAAACATATTTGTTATGCTACCTTATAAAGCTCAGAACACATTAATGAAACAAACTAAAACTTACATTAACTTATGAGATTCATGCTATTTGAAATAACCTAGTCTTAAGTTAACAGTATTACCAAATGAAATCATATGGTCATATAAAGGACAAAATCATGCTAGGAATTGAAACAAGCTAGTCAAACAAAGCATACATAATGAAATTGCAAAGGTTAGGGCATACCAGTTGAGAAGAGAGCAAGTAAATATGCAACAACGGTTAAGTTCCATAGTAATTTAGCCTTGGTTTTCAGCCGGCGAAACAATGACCACTTAGTAAAGAAATCAGAACAAGAGAGAACAAAGAGAGCTCAAGTTTTTAGTGGGTAAAGAAATGAGGGTTCGAATCTGTCTAAGGGGAGAGGGAGAAGGGGTTTAAATAGTGTAGAAACTAGAACCCAAATATGGAAAATAGTTTAATTAAACATAAAAAAGGCAAGTACTTAAATCAGTCGAATTGAAACCCTAAACTTTAGGTAAAAATATACAAGATTGGTAGAAAATAAGGTGAAGGATCACACAATGCATACAATGAACATATACGGGACACCCCACACTTAAGCCATTGCTCGTCCTCGAGAAATCAGACTATACTTCCCCTAAATACGGCCCTTTTCAACAACACTCAAGACTTATCACACCAAGACTCTTTAAAATATATTAAGTACAATATTGTGACATCTTAACCTTAAGGTTTGACTCACAAGCACCACACATTATTCACAACTTACTCACTTACTCTAACATAGAGATCAAGAATTACCTTTCCTTCATGAATCAAGTGCCCTCACACAACAAAAGAGAGTAGTTCCACGAACAATAAAATTTAAGAATAATTAGGAACTCAAGATAGAAAGAATTCTCTCACTCTCTGAAACGACATTCATGTTACATAAAAGATGCACCATAGGATTGACCGAAGTGTACTACTATACTAATTGAGCTCATTAAGTCAAGGATCAAGTAGGAATTTTAATTAGTTGTAATGTAGGCTACAGGACGAGTATGATACATTTAGATATAAGAGTGACTACACCTTCCTAAGCACTTTAATACATACACTTTAACAGTTGAAAACCTCACACTTATGTCAAACCATAACTCCACCTTCACATAAATATACATTAACTCCCAAATTATTTAAGCACCATTACATCAAGAGTTACCACTTACCAATGAATCTTGCTCACAACAGTACAACTATTTTTTTATTGTTCAATTCAAGTGGCTCTTACTTTTTCAACAGAAGTGCACCATTCTCCTTATTTCATTAGTTCCACTCAAAATCCAAACCAACCACCCCACACTTCAACTTTACAAATTTCATACAATTTCAAGTGCTCATGAGAGGTACAAGGTTCAAATAGATTGTCAATTCAAACAATTGGGCAGGGCTTGTAATGTGGTTGCCAAAGAAATAGGATTACAGGCTCAAAGAGGTTAACTAAGATACATAACAATTATATGGGTACAACATATATATCTGGCTTAACTAATAAACGCATATATCACTTCCAAGACTGACTAAACTCCTATTTGCAAACACCGGGGGCAAGTTCTAGACATCAAATGCAATGCACATAATGACACAAAATCTCACACACACATGGCACATGAATCACTCAAGATTGGACCATCAAGAGGCCCTAGTCAAAGAAGTTAAGCAAAGTTAAGAAAATACAATTTAAGGAACTTGTACAAGAGTCAAAAAAATGAGCCTAAGCGTCACACTAAAGCACTCACTATTCTCAAGGCATAACGAAGTCAAGAGATATTTCTTTCATTTCAAACCACAGCACAAGGGTTCCTACTTGTAACAAAAATAAAAACTAATTACACCCGGCTCAAATAAAACCCTTGGAAAAGAACTGCGACACAAAGAAAAACCAAAGGGGAATTATTACACTAACTACAAAAGAAATTTTTTTTGCATTTTTATTTCGACTTTAATCCCTTAAGAAACCCGTCGAGTGATATCCATCGTTGGGAAAAGTCAATTTTTTAAAAAAAAAATTATATTTTATTTTTATTTTTATTTTTATCTCTACTACTCAAACTAACAAAAGAAAACTAAAACTAGAACTAATATACATACATACATACATACATACATACATAAATACATACATACAACGTATCCCCCACCCCACACTTTAAATGGTGGCAGCGTCCCATGTCATACAAAGAAAAATGTAAGGTAAAGGAAACTTCCCTGATAGAGATCAGTCCGTGTCGGAGACAGTGCCAAGGTCTAGATGGCATGCCCGGCCAAGTGCATGCAGCCATGCCATGACCTTCCTCTCAGATTTGGAATTTTGTCTAGCAAGGGCATCCACTCGAGCTCCCAAGTCTGTGACAAAAGTACGTATCCCCGCCATTTCCTGCTCTAAGGTGATCATTCTTGTGTCCCATCTGACATCTGAGGTTCCCCCAATAACCTGCTCGTGTGGAGGGAAAACAGCCACATCCTCAGCTTGCACCTCATTACCATCTTCGGGTGCATCAGACTCATCGCTATTTTCCTCAACATGTCCAACATGGTCCTTCCCAGTTACTACTTTATCAGCCCAGAATTTTTTATCCCTTTTTACTTTCCCAACCATGTCCATGTATTCCGGTACACGTGCCTCGCGGCATAACCGAGTGATTAAGGATGGAAATAAGAACCCATACTTTTGAATAGTACAATGAATAAACATCTCGCCGTGAATAACCTTAGCCACATCAAAATCATGTCCATTGATAAAACACCAGATCAGTGCAGCCCGGGGACCATTCACCTCAGTGGTGTTAGAGGAAGGCAACAGGTAGCTATTTATAATGTAGAGCCAACACTTCCCTTCAAAGGTAAGTGATGCTGAATGAAACTTTCACCCTGGCGTGACCCACATTACCTCCTTATTGGGAACACAAATTCTTTTAAAGAACAGTTTCCACATGGGTGGTTCTCTGCTATATGTGTCATAGTAGTCTTCTGCTTCAGGATTTTCCCCAAACACTAGCAAACGATAGGCTCTTCGAATAGCCTCTATGGATGCGTCCACACTCTTCTTTCGAACTGTGTAGACATGGTTAACATGTTCCGGACAGTTTGCATAAAAATCCCGAACAACCATTAAGTTGGCTTCGTCAGATTCTTCAAAAAATATTCCCAGCTCTCGTCTGACCAATCCGCAATTTTGGGGCAGTCATTTTGTGAGGGACCCCATATCAATTCCCCTCTCTGGTATGGGCTTCTTGCCTAACTTTTTACAGAAGTGTTCCTGAGCTGCACTGGAGACGAACTTGTTATTATCATACAGGCGAGCATTAGCAGAAGCTCGCGGACGGGACGAACTAGCGTGACCATTGGAGGATGCACATGTGGCAGTGAGGGGCTTAAAATGCGCAGCCATATGTGCGGCCGCACACGTTTGGCAGGGAGGGGCTTAAAATAAGCGGCCATATGCGCAACCGTGCACGTTTGACAGTGGGGGTCTGAAAGTGTGCGGTCAGTGCACGACTGCACACGTTTGGTTTTTCTTTTTGTACCTACTACATTATAGTATACACTAATTTCTATCTATTCTATGATGTGAATAAATGTGAAGTAGAAAGAAAATAAAATCTAAGTAGAAAAAGGGTTAGAGCTAGTTCTGAGTTATAGTCTCAGCTTGACTCAACCAGGCATCCTCAGTTGATTTTGATTCTCGAGGATTGCTGTGAAAATCCTCCAACAAGATACAGTTGTAGTATGTGCCCATTTACTTTGAAATTTTCTGTTCCGTCTTGGTTCTGGATCTCAATTGCCCCTTATGGTTATACATGTTAAACCACATATGGTCTCGTCCATCTAGACTTGAATTTTCTGGGATATAAACTGAGTCTAATGTTGTACAGTAAGACTCTATCCCCTTCATGAAACTCCTTTGGCTTAATCAGACGATCATGCCACCTTTTAGTCTTTTCCTTGAAGATCCGCGCACTTTCATACGCGTCCAGTCTGAACTCTTCCAATTCATTCATCTGCTCCAATATGTGATCACCTGCAAGACTCAAATCAAGATTATGCATCTTAATTGCCCAATAAGCTTTATGTTCTATCTCAACAGGTAGGTGAAACAACTTACCATACACTAATTTGAATAGAGAAGTCCCTATGTTCGTTTTGCATGCAGTTCTATACGCCCATAGTGCGTCATCCGAATTGACAAACCAATATTTACGAGAAGCATTAACCGACTTTTCAAGAATTTGTTTTAATTCCCGGTTAGCCACTTCGACTTGCCCACTAGTTTGGGCATGGTGCAGGGTTCCTATTTTGTATGTGACCCCATACTTGGAAAGCAGTGCAACAAACTGCTTATTCACAAAGTGTGACCCATTGTCACTGATAACTACTCGAGGTGTCCCAAAACGGGTAAATATGTTTTTTCGCAAAAACTCACACACCACCCAAGAATCATTGGTCCTAGTAGGTATTGCTTTGACCCATTTAGAGACATATTCAATGAATACCATGACCTTTGCTGCAGTGCGATTTCCACCATAGTGGCCTCCAGTTGCTCCATCATGGCAATGAGACAGAATGCTTGCCATTTCTCCTTCAGGCACAAAACTTCAAATCACACCATCATCACACACTTTAAAGAAGAAAGGTCCATCCCAAAAATAGTTTTTTACCTCACCTTGAAGCTTCCGTCTTTGATCACAAGTGAGGTCTGATAAGTAGGGATTTTGACTACTTATTTGCACCCTTTTACTTTCGTTTTAGCTAAAAAAATGCTTAAAGGTATTCCCGAAAACTGATAAAATATGCTTTCTTATAGGAGTATTGGAAAATGATCCAAAGAGATGGAATTCAACTCAAGAAGGAGTAATTTTGGACAAGGACTAAAACTAAGCAAAAAGGGGAAATGTGCGGACCGCAGAATTTTGTCAGCGGCTGCAGAACATGAAGGAATTTTGATAGTGCTCCTTTGTAATGTGCGGACCGCAGAATAATTATGCGGTCGCAGAAGATGAAGATCAGAGAGTTGGAGTTTCAAGTCCATCAAGAAGTGCGGACCGCACTATTATTGTGCGGCCGCACTCAGAAATGTGTGGTTCGCAGAACCTAAAGAAATGCGGCCGCAATTCATAATTGTGCGGCTGCAAAAGTCCCTCCTGTCAAGTCCAACTTCAAAGTGCGGACCACATATAGAATTATGCGGCTGCAGAACCTCCGAAAGGGAAATTTTGTTCGCAAATTTCAATTGTGTATAAATAGTCTTTTTTGTAAAAATTAGGTTAAGTTTGAACTTCAGAAAGTAGCGAGACGTTTTTATTTACTGCTTTGGGAAATTTATGGTAGTTTGTCTATTTTACATTGGATTTTTATCTCTTTATCAATTAATATGAGTTTAATCTTCTTTTCTTCTTTAATTTTTGCATTTTCATCTATGAGTAGCTAAATTTCTAGCTAGGGTTATGACCCAACCCTAGTGTGGGTTCCTAAGGAGTGTTTGATTTAGGGATTGTTTATGGTTGGGTGTGTGATATTTAGCCTAGTTCTTGATTCAGTTTTAGAATTAGTGGTTGCAAATATTGATTCAAGCCTAATTGACTTAGTCTCTACTTGAGAAAGAGATATTGAGTCTAGAAAAACTTGGCTAACAAGAAATTGGGACGAACTCAAGAAATTGATAGTCCCAATTAAAGGGTTGAATATAGAGATAGTATAAACCCCGACTTGAGCATCTATCACTTGTTTTGTGAATTACCTATTTGGACTTGAGAAATCCAAATTGGGAAAACCTACTCTAACTACCGAGAGGTATCGAGTGGGTAATTGCATGTTGATTGCTATATTACACCCCTACCAACGAAACCCGCTCTAAAGTCCCTAACCCGTTGGGCAACCACCTAGGTGGAAGTCACAACCCTAGATCTTTTATAAACTTGACAAAAAACAACACGAAAAATATCGTTCTCTAGATTTACATTTGCAAACAGTAGCATAAATCTAGATGTAGATCAAAACAACAAAGTATGTGGAAGTGCATTTTAGGCTCGTTATACGCTTAGTCTGAGTATATACTTAATCCCATCTATGCTTCCTGAGGAATCGACCCCGACTTAAGTTGGGTAATTATTATTGCATCGACTGGACAACCCCAAAAGGTAGTGTGAACTTGGGCGACATTAATTTTTTGGCGCCGTTGCCAGGGAGCTAAAAACGTATTTAGCTATATATTTGGTTTTGTGTGTGACTTGTCTTCCTTTCCTTCGGGTTACTAACCTTTTTGTGAATCAATTGTAGGTAAAAAAAATGTCTCTCAACAATGGTCCTCTCAGAAACATGCCTTTGGGGAAGGATGCGGATGATGAACAAGTTGATGAGGCTCTTAAGCCCCATGCAAATAGACGAGGCTGACTGCCTCATGACAATGTTCCCATCCCTACCCCACCTCCATCAAGAGCGGCTCCACACCAGGTGTAAACGTCATTAATACCTATATTGTTTACAGGCTCCTTAGCACCTTTAGTTGGAATAAGATTCGTACAATTAGCTATCAAACGAAGGTTATGCAAATTCCATAGTCCCGGCCCGCATTAAGGCGAGCAACTTCCAAATCACCAATGTTATGCTCACATTGCTAGAGCAACGTGGATTCTTCACCGGGGCTCCGAGTCAAAATGCATACAAGCACTTGAAAGGGTTTGTGGACACTTGCTGGGGGAGTAAATAGACCAACGTCTCCGAGGATGCTCTAAGGTTGAGGATATTTCCATTCTTTATGCAGGGAAAATCCTTGGATTGGTTAGAAATATTGCCAAACCATTCTATCCGTACATGGGATTAATTGGCGGAAAAATTCATTACCAAGTTCTTTTCTCCCGGGCATATGGCTACTCTTCGAGATGAGATTCTAGCATTCAAACAACAAACAAATGATCCTTTGCACGAGATATGGGAGAGGTACCGTACTATGGTGAAAGAGTGCCCGAATAATGACATGACTAAGGCTATGATTCAACAAACTTTCTATAGAGGGATCAATACTACCAATCAATGCGTCGTCAACCAACTTGCCGGTAGGAATTTCATGACAACACCATATGTTGAAGCTTGTGAAATCTTAGATTAAATGACAGATACTTCATCACCATGGCAAAGTAGGGCTAATGTTCCTCAAGGTTATCCAAATGTGATTCACCTACATAAAGAATTGCATGATCATGGGAAAGCAATTGCCGAGTTGACCACAATGATGAATCAATTAGCCAAAGCTCAACTTCAACAAGTTCAAGGTCCAAAGAAAGTAAAAGAAATGAAAGGTGTTAATATGATTGCTAACAAGAAAAGGAAAAAGGGTCAACAAATACAAAATCGAGTGGAATAATATGTGCAAGATGATAGTGCATTTGACCAAGATGAATCATACATTGAACAAGAGGAGGAAGTGCAATATGTGAAAAATTTCCAAGGGCAAAGAAACAACTCTCAAGGCCCGAGTCAACAACAATGGCGATCTCAAGGTAATCAAGGAAATTTGAACTCAAGCCACCAAGGCAAATGGAGTGGTGGTAACAACAATCAAGGTAATTGGAACTCTAAAAAAAATCAAGGCAATTGGAACAATCAAAGAAACCACGGAAATTGGAGTGGAAACAATCAAGGATATTGGGGAGGTAACAACCAAGGGGGTTGGAATAATAACCAAGGGAATCGGGGTTCGGGCTTTCAAATACCCCTGACGTATAAAAAACCAAGCAACCCGCCTCCTTATCCATCTCATGGGTGTAGCTCTTTCAATAATGAGATGGGGAAAATTGAGAGTATGTTCAAACAAATGATGGAGAAGAATGCCGACTGCGATGCTCAACTAGCCTCTCACAACACTTCAATCCACAATTTGGAGGTTCAATTGGGGCAAATCACGCAAGCTTTAAACACTCATCCTAAGGGGGCACTACCAAGTGATACAGTGGTGAACCCGAAGGGTGGGAACAACACGGGACATGCCATGGCCGTAACCACAAGGAGTGGAAAAGGTAGGGATGCAACCACCTCAAGTCAAAGAATGTGGTTCGAGATAATGACGAAGTGATAATTGATATTGATGAAAATGTGGAGGATACTCAAGAAAAAGTTAACCCGTCTAGGGAACACGTGATTGACATACCAGAACCAATAGTGCCAAAGGCTAAGGCACTAATTCCAAGGCCTCCTCCTCCATACCCTCAAAGGCTTGCAAAGCAAAACAGTGGGAACCAATTCAAGAATTTTATTGACATGATGAAGAGCTTATCTATTAATGTTCCATTAGTTGAGGCTTTGGAACAAATGCCCGACTATGCAAATTTCATGAAAGATTTTGTGACAAGGAAGAGGTCGATGAATCGTGAGACCATAAATATGATACATCAAGTGAGTGAAATTTTTCACTCAATGGCTCCGAAATTGGAAGATTCTGGCGCTTTCACAATCCCTTGCACTATTGGAAGCACAGACTTTGCCAAAGCTCTTTGTGATCTAGGGGCGAGTATCAACTTGATGCCCTACTCGGTGTTCAAAACTTTGGGAATTGGGAAACCAAGACCCACATATTTGTGGATACAAATGGTGGATCGTACTATGAAGAGACCACTGGGTATTATTGATGATGTGTTGGTTCGTGTTGATAAGTACATCCTCCCGGCGGACTTTGGAATTCTTGATTGTGAAGTGGACTATGAGGTGCCTATTATTTTGGGTAGACCTTTCCTTTCTAGGGGGAAGGCCTTTGTTGATGTGGAAGCCGGTGAGCTCACCTTCCGGGTGGGTGATGAAAAGTTGGTTTTCCATGTGTGCAAATCTATGAGGCAACCGAATAACAATGGAGTTTGTTTGTTTGTAGACTTAATGACTGAGGAGATTTTTGATGATGCTAGTGACATGATGGATGTTGATGATACTTTGGAGGTCGTATTGCTTAATCATGATGATGATGTAAAGAAAAGCTATGTGAAATGTGTGAATGCATTGAAAGGAGTGCAGTCGTATACTTATGAACCCCGCAAATTGTCCTTAGATCTTGAAAATCAGAGTACTCCTCCAACAAAGCCCTCAATCGAGGAGCCTCCACTTTGGAGTTGAAGCCATTGCCTCCACATATCAGGTATGAAAGTTTTCCATGTTATACTTTATCGGTTATTCTTTCCTCTTGTTTGACTAACGTGCAAGTAGACTCTACTTTGGCGGTGCTACAAAAGAGGAAGAAAGCTATTAGATGGACTTTGGCGGACATTCGGGGTATAAGCCCCGCTTTTTGGATGCACAATATTATTTTGGAGGAGGATGATAAACTCTCCTTTGAATATCAAAAAAGATTAAATGAATCAATGCAAGAGGTGGTGAATAAGGAGATCATAAAATGGTTGGATGTCGGGGTTTTTTATCCTATTTCCAATAGCTTGTGGACCTCTCTGGTGCAATGTGTCCCAAAGAAAGGGGGCATGATTGTGGTCAACAATGACAAGAATGAGTTGATTCCAACAAGAACAGTGACCGAGTGGAGAGTGTGTATTGACTATTGCAAGATCAACAAAGTCACACGGAAAGATAATTTCCCACTTCCGTTCCTTGATCAAATGCTTGATAGGTTGGCCGGCCGAGCTTTCTATTATTTCCTTGATGGACATTCCGGCTACAATCAATTTCTTATTGCTCCGGAGGACCAAGAGAAAAATACTTGCACTTGTCCCTATGGTAATTTTTCATTCTCGCGGATGCCATTTGGGTAATGCAATGCACCGACGAGTTTTCAACGGTGTATGATGGCGATCTTCACCAACATGGTGGAGGATTTTCTTGAGGTCTTCATGGATGAATTTTTCGTGGTCATAAATTCTTTTGATGATTTCCTGAACAACTTGGATAAGGTCTTGGAAAGATGTGAGGAGACAAACTTGGTATTGAATTGGGAGAAATGTCACTTCATGGTCGAGGAAGGAATTTTTCTCGGCCACAAAATTTCAAAGCATGGTATTGAGGCCGACACCGCCAAAATAGAGGTGATCTCTAAAATCCCACCCCTACTTCCATGAAGGGAGTGAGGAGCTTCTTGGGTCATGCGGGTTTCTATCACCGTTTCATCAAGGATTTTTCCAAAGTGGTGAATCCCTTGTGTAAACATTTGGAGAAGGATGCCAAGTTCCATTTCAATGAAGATTGCATGAAGGCATTCGAATTGCTCAAGTTCAAGTTGACTACTATTCCTATTATCACCGCACTAGATTGGAGCTTGCCTTTCGAGCTCATGTGTGATGCAAGTGATGTGGCGGTTGGAGCAGTTTTGGGGCAACGTATCAACAAAATCTTCCATCCGGTCTACTATGCTAGTAAGACCATGAATGAAACCCCATTCAATTACACAGTGACCGAAAAAGAGCTCCTTGCTATTGTCTTTGCTATGGAAAAGTTTCGCCCATACTTGATAGGTACAAAGGTGATTGTACACACCGATCATGTGGCGCTTAGGTAGTTAATGAGAAAAAAGGATTTAAAGGCGAGTTTAATGTGGTGGGTGCTTCTATTACAAGAGTTTGATCTAGAAATTCAAGACCGCAAAGGTAGTGAAAACCAAGTGTCCGACCACTTGTCTCGTTTGGAGGAGGAGAAGAGGCCACATGACGGCCTTGAGATAAATGATTCCTTCCTCGACGAGCAACTTCTATCCATTTCAACGACCATGACACCATGGTTCATAGACTTAGCAAATTATCTTGTGAGTGGTATTGTACCAAATGAGTTCTCTTAAAACCAAAGAAAGAAGCTCAAACGGGATTGCCTTGACTATTATTGGGATGAGGCATATCTCTTCTGGATTTTTACAGATGGTGTGATTTGATGATGTGTATTGGAGGAAGAACATGTGGAAATTCTTGAGGCTTTCCAGTCTTCACCATATGGTGGTCACCATGGTGGAGCTCGAACAACAACAAAAGTGTTGAGTTGTGGATTCTATTGGCCTACTCTCAACAAGGACACTAGTGATGTAGTCAAGCGTTGTGATGAATGTCAAAAGGCCTGTGGGATTTCTAATAAAAATGAGATGCCTGTCACCACCATCTTCGAAATTACATTTTTGATGTGTGGGGAATTGATTTCATGGGACAATTCGTGAGCTCTTGTGGTACCGTGGCTTTACCCAACAATGTATCTCGAAATGTGGTGGTATTTTTTTATAAAGAACATCTTCAAAAGATTCAATACTCTAAGGGACATTATAAGTGACGGGGGATCATACTTTTGCGACAAATCTTTTGACACCTTACTCACCAAGTATGGTGTCACTTACAAATCCTCAACCCCCTATCACCCTCAAGAAAGCGGGAAAGTGGAGGTCTCTAACCGGGAGATCAAGAGTATTTTGTCAAAGACAGTGAATGCCAACCGGACGGATTGGTTCAAGAAACTTGATGATTCTCTTTAGGCTTATAGGACGGCTTACAAAACACCGATTGGTATGTCTCCATACCGGTTAGTGTTCGGGAAAGCTTGTCACCTTCTGGCGGAACTTGAGCACAAGGCTATGTGGGTATTGAAGAAGTTTAATCTTGAATGGGATGTCTCCACCAACTCAAGGGTGGCACAATTGAATGAGCTTGATGAATTCATGTACCATGCATATACAAGTTCTTCCTTATATAAGGAGAATATGAAGTACCTCCATGACAAGTACATCCGGAACAAGAGTTCAAAGAAGGTGATCTTGTAATATTTTTCAATTATCGATTACGGATGTTTCCGGGAAAACTGAAGTCTAAGTGGGGTGGTCCGTTTGAAGTTGTGAATGTGACACCCTTTGGTACATTAGACTTGAAGAAAAAAAATGATGAAGTTTTTAGAGTCAATGGTCACTGGGTGAAGAATTATCTTAGAAAATTTGATGATGGCCACGTCGTGGCGTTAATTCATTTCAAGTGATTGATGGTAATCTATGTCATGCCGTAATGTTAAATCAGGCGCTTTTTGGGAGGCAACCTGTAACGAACCGGCCGTTCGTTCCGTAGAAATTTCATTATTATTCCTGTTTTTGCCTTGTCATAGGTTGGTTATACTTTTTATGATGTGTTAGAGTTGGTAGGCTCGGAATCAGAATGGTTGTAGCAAGAATTTAGTCATTTAGTCTTTAAAAATAGCCTTATAGTTGGAAAAGTCAACTGACAGTTGACTTATTGGTAAACGACCTCGGAATGCAGATTTTATGGCTCGGATAGCTTCGTTAGGTGATTTGGGACTTAGGAGTGTGTCCAAAATATTTTTGTGATGTCCCGTGTAGAATTAGGCTTGAATTGGCGAAAGTTAGTTTTTGGCGATTTCAGGTCAGCTGTGGAAAATAGGCTATCGGGGTCGGAAAGGAATTCCGACAGTTGGAACAGGTTCGTAATGTCATTTTGGATATGTCTGCAAAATTTAAGGTCAATCGTTTTGGATAGTTTCGGCGTCGTTGGTGGAATTTAGGAATTTCAAAGTTCATAGGCTTAAATTTGATGTGATTTTGGTGTTTTGATGTTGTTTTTGGTTTTTCGAAGGCTCGACGAAGTTCGAATGATGTTATGGGACATGTTGGTATATTTGTTGAGATTTCCGAGGGCCGAGGGTGGATTTCGAAAGATTAACGGATCAATTTAGACTAGAAGAAAAGCTGCTGCATATTTTTTCATAGTAACTCGGGTGAACAGTACTCGGGTGAACAGTAACTCAGGTGAACAGTAAAACGCGTGAACAGTATAAAAAAAAACCCTCCACGACCCTTAAACCCTTTTACACCATTTTTGAACGGGAAAAGAGCTTTGAGGCGATTTTGAAGAGAGGAAATCGTTGTTCTTCATTGAGGTAAGAATATTGGACCCTAAAACTTGATTATTTGTGATTAAGGAACAAAATATCAGTGTTTAATTCATGAAAATCAGTAGAAAAAGGTGGAGTTAGGGCTTGAGATTATGAGACCTTCTAGGGATGATTTGAGGGGTCAAACGAACTCCGATTTTTGAGTTTTTTGTATGTACGGACTCATGAGATTATGAAGCACATTTTGGTATAAAATTTGTTGAGTTCCGAGATGCGGGCCCGGGGGTCGGGTTTTTGTTAATTTTGGGTTTTGTGCTAAAATTGGTATTTTTCAATTGGAATTCATTCCCTTAGCATAATCTAATTAGAAAGATCTGATCTTTATAGATTTGGAGCACTCGGAAGTTGATTCGAGGGGCAAACGCATTGCGGAGTAGCTTTTCGGGCTAGTGTGAGGTAAGTAATGTCTTTAAATCCTGTCCTGAGGGTATGAAACCCCGGACTTTACATCCTTTCACGGATTTGGAGTGGCGCACAGACTGGATGACGAGTGTGAAGCGTGCACGAATTGGAAATTTGAAAAAATATACCTTTTCAGGCAACTATTGAGTTGCGAAACTGCTTTTAATGCATGATTTATAGTATTACTGTGTTTTGATATACTTGGGATGTAAGCCATGTTTGGGGCCTAGTGTCGATCTGTTTAACCCCTTCGGGGCTTTTTTACTGATATTCTCACTACTTTAAAACTATGATTTTACACTCAGTCTTTCTTGTGAAATTGTTGACACTCCTATTTTATGATATTACTATTTCTTGAAATGAAATACTATTTTGGGTCGAGAACCTCGTTTCATGCATGTTGAGAGTGTCTGACTGAGTGAGGCCGAGAGCCAATGTTGTGAGTATATTTATGATATGAGAGAGGCCGAGAGCCTGAGATATGATTGATGCCATGATGTGGCTTGTTTATAGCGCTTGGGCGGTAGGAGCCCCTCCGAAGTCTGTACACACCCCCAGTGAGCGCATGTACCTACTGAGTGAGAGTGCCGAGTGATGAGTGATTGGGAGGCATGAGTGACAGTGAGGTTGCCCGAGGGGCTGATGCTGAGTGACTGTGAGGTGCTGAGTGACTGTTATTGAGTTATGGTGAGGTGCTGAGTGACTGATTACGAGTGATGATTTTGCCCGAGGGGCGGTTTAAAATGATATTTTGTTGAGCTTTTGATTATGATTTGTTTCATCTTTCAAACTGATATTTTGGGAGTTTTACTGAGAAATATTGGAAATTATACTTGTTTCAAGGATTTTTACGGAAACTGGTTTTCGAACTTATGTATACTTTATTGAGACTTGATATTTTACGGTTTTGTGGATTGGTGTATTTGTTGCTGTGTGTTTCTTATTCTTCAGACTGTGATTTATTTTCATTACTACTGAGTTGGCGTACTCATCATTACTCCATGTACCTCTATGTGCAGATCCAGGTACTGGTTCTGAGCAGTAGCCATTTGAGTTCATTCATCGTCAGCATTCGGTATTTCGAGGTAGCTGTCCAGCGTCCGCAACTTCTCCATTTCCCTTCCTTTATTAGTATTAGTTTTTTATTCCGAGACATGGTTTATGACATTAGCAGTGTTAGTTTTATTCTTAGATGCTCGTGATCGGTTGACTCCAGTTCTGAGGGATTTGTTTAGATAGTAGATTATATTATTATGTTTGCTTAAAAACTTGGAGAAAATTATATACTCTGTTTCTGGTTATTATTGATTTTTGAGAAATTATATTAAAACAAATGTGTAGTTCTGTGATGGTTGGCTATCCTAGTTCCACGATAGGCGCCATCACGACCTGTTAGGATTTGGGGTCGTGACACAACCCATGTTTCTTTTTATTTTTATTTTTCTTCTTTTTTAGATAGGATTTGTTTTGAGCTAACTGGTTTTGAAGTGAATTGCAGGAATGAGTGTGCCTTGCAGGAACTGTGCTCGAAAAAATGGCCAAGTTTTGAAAAAGTGCAGACTACACTATGCATTTATTGTGCGGACCGCACAATATCAAATGCAACAGCAGAGAGGAGACTGCAGTCGTACAATTCTTTATGAGGCCGCACAACTGGAGACCCAAAAAGTGTAACTCTCTGAAGTTTGGAATTGCAGAGAAAAGGCCATGATACTGAGTTTTGTGCGGACCGCAGATCTTCACATGGGTTCAGGTAAGAGTTAGGACCGCACTGAAAAATTGTGCGGCCGCACTCAACTTCAATTTTTTACCTAATTTGGGTCAACCTATAAATAGGACCTCATTGCACTATTTACAACTTTATGCACTCTGAACTCTTGAGACCAAAACAAGCATAGTGCACAAAATATTGTTTCACACTCCACATTCATTTCATCAGTCTAGATACTCCCTCTGCATCCTTCATCACTAGAATGTTCAATTCATAATTAGACTTTTCAAATTTTCTTAGTTTTTCTTTTTAATTAGTATAGTTATTTTAGTCATAAAATGTCAAATGTTCATCATTGTTTTTAAATTGTGTGGGTAATATCATATGCACTCATTGAGGTCTGGGTGAATCATGTATCATGTTTAATTTGCCAATACCATGTCTAAATTATGCAAAAATGTAAAAAACCTAAAGTCAGAGTCGTTTGATTTTAAATTGAGCGGCCGCACATGAAATTGTGTGGTCCGCAGATTCTCAGTTAGGACAAAATACTAAGCATGAAATGTGCGGATAGTAGTCAAAATTGTGTGGTCCGCAGAAAAATGTGTCCGATCGCACTTTGAAACATCAGAGAATCAGTAGTTTGAACCTGGTTTTATGCGGCCATACGCAAAATTGTGCGGTCCGCACTTCAGATGTGCGACCGCACTTTAAAATTGTGCGGTCCGCACAAGTCAATCTGCGGTCGCACTCAATATTGTACGGACCGCACTTTCTCATCTATGCACTATTTTTCTGCAACTGTTAACAATGCTTCTAAACTTTAACTGACTTATGTGCTTTGTATTTCAGACCATGGTTTGATCAAGATGCAGAGGTGATACATTTAAAGGGAGGGGTGAACCCTCCCGAGGCCGAGGAAAGGGTACTCAACCTCTGGGAGTGCAAACGAAAGCAATAGCCAAGAAGCAAACCACTAGGAGAGGTAGGGCCACAGATCCCTTAGAAACAAGCTCTTATGTCCCACCTAGAGAAGCCTCCGAGGGTCACTCAGTGGAGATACAAACTGAGATCCAGCCCCAACCACCACAATTCAGTAGGAGATACCAACGCTGCAACGAACCCTCTACCACAACAAGTTCTTCTGAGGGTTTAGATGCCGACAGCCAGGGTTCAGAGCCCTCCTCTACACACACTACCCCTGCACCAGTTGCAGTGGATGATGATGTGCCTGATGATGGTAGAGGAGGTGACACTAGGGTGGGCGACATAGAGAGGTCGTAGAAGAAGGAGATATGGGAACACATGTTTGTGAGCCTGACAACCTTCACAAAGTTCAGAGAAGGGTGGCCCCAAAGAACGCTCATACTTGAGCGACAGTTCTTATTGAAGGATTTGGATAATTACAATCCAAATGTCCTTAAGTAGTTCAGGGAGCGCAAGGAGTGGATGTGGTTCACCTAGAGTGTTAGAGATTCCAAGGAGCACATGGTACGAGAGTTTTATGCCGATGTGGCACACATCAAGAAGGGTACCAAAGTAACCAAAGTGAGAAATTTGAAAGTCAGATTCGATCAAAGAACTCTGAACACATACTTGGGATTTGAGGAGGTAGAGCCAGTCCAATACATGGAGAAGCTTTCTATGGGTGATGCAACTCGCCCTTGGCTGGAAGAGATCTTGGCTGCTCCAGGACCACCACTACTGTGGATCAAAATGGGAGTTCCCATTGCACATGACACCCTCAATTTTGAAGCAAAAGGGTGGAAAACTTTTGTGTGCAGCCGTATAGACCCGAGCCATAATGAGAACAACCTTCCAATCCCCCGGGCAGTTTTGGTGGCATCTATCATGGCCGGGTACCCAATCAAGGTGGGTGCCATCATGTTAGCCAACATGTTAGTGGTTGTCCGAAAAGGTGAAAGCTCATACCCATATCCCAACACCCTCGTAGATGCAAAGGTGGAGCCGAGGAGTTTTGACACAAAGTTGGGGGAGAAGAAGCCCTTCTCATGGTACTCTTTGCAAGGCCTGAGGAACCCAAAGTTCAAGGGTAAGGTGACTGCTACCATTGGCCAGTCTGATGAGCCATCGGTGGTGGTTACAGAGTCAGCTGATGAGCCTTCTACAACTCTCATGCCTTCCATAGTAGCCGATCCTTCCACCGAGACAGTTGACAGGCCACCACCTTCATCTTCTAGACCATCAACATCAATACTAGTGTCGGCCTCAGCCACATATTCACTCACTGCATTGTGAGTCTCCCAGACATTGGCGAGTCTCAACAACTGGATGCAGACAACTACTTCAAAGTTGTCTGATATATCTAGTGCTATTACAACTCAATCTTCTACCCCAGCGGTACCACATGTTGGAAAACATTGAAGAAGATCCTGGACAGTCAGAAGACCATTACGGATACGTTGGTGGCACATGGGGGAGCTATTGAGGAGTTGGGCAAACAGGTGAAGAAGATGAGAAAATCTCAGGCCTCGAAGAAATCAGTGGATAAATTGAGAAAAAATGTGACCAAGATTGCAGTAGCTGGTGATCTACCATTTGACTTACTGATGGAGACAGATCCATCAGTACCAGCAGACCCAGCAACACCATCAGCAGAGGCACCTGCTGGCCAGTCTAACGAGCCAGACCTTGCTGCCCATACTGCTGAGGAGGTGATTCAGATATTCACCAACCCCGTTACTCCCCGAGCAGAGGATGATGAGATCCAATTGGAGGAGCCTGAGGGTGGTGATGCTGCCATTCACACTGAGACCATATAGAGAGTTGTTTTCACTCTCTACTCTCCCTTGTTTTGATTTTTGCTAAGCATTAAGGACAATGCTTGTTCTTATTCATGGGGTGGTCTATTTTGGTTGATTTGATATGACATTGGCCTGTAATAACTATAATACTCTATTTTTATCTTTATTTTCTTTTTCATTATGTATATATTCATCCCTCTATTTTGATGTATATATTATATTCCCCATTCTCGGTTTGTATATTCATTTTCTTACTTTCAGTAGTTTATTTCATAACTTCGTTATTTTGTTCTCTTAGTAGTCTAGCTTATTATTTACTTTAATAGCTTCTTTTTGATTTGGTAGCTTCTTTTTATGTTTAAGTGAGAAATAAGCCTTTGGTTTTCTTAGTGTCACAGTTCTTTCCAAAGGTGGGTTTTGTTGGGTGGCTCTTTCCAACGATGGATGGCGTGACAACCTTCTTAAGGGATTGAGTCCATTTCCTTTTATGTTTAGGCAGAAATAGTAGTATTAATGAATAAAAGGGTCAAGCATGTTTCACTTGGTACCAACACTCTTAACTACACGCTTATGGTTAAAAACAAGTTCTTGGAATGAAATAGCTCTAGTTAGTGACTTTGTGAGTCTTGTGTTGACTTAAGCAATCATCGAGTGGTTTAGTTGAACCATTAGCGATTTTCAATCTTGAATAAAGTTGTTTTGTGGGCCCTCGACTCTATCCTCTTTAACAATCCAGCTGTGTGGGAGGTGAGATATTTTGTTACAAGTCCAAGTACCCGTGCGAATGGTCTAGAACTTGCCCCGAATGTGTCTCTAGGCGAAATTGTAAGTTTTTCTTGGCTTGAGAAGTGATTGTAGGCTCTCCTTGACCCGTTTTGTAACTTTCCATACCCAAAAATGATGTTATCCCTAGTCAACCCATTTGAGCCTAAAGCCCTTTTCATTTGAATAACCATGTTACAATCCTTTACCCGTTTTATAGTTACCCTCTCTTGGCGCCGAGCTTTTCCTTAACACTCATGAGAAACAAATTTGCGAAAATATAAGTTTGGGGGAGAGACGAGGAGTTTGAAAGTGGTATCAAGGTACAAAAAGAGAAAAGAAATTAAGAAAAGGGAAGGCAAAGAAAAGAAAGAAAGAACAAAATAAAAACACAAAAATAAAGTGAAGAGTTGATGGGATTCAAAAAATAGCAAAAGTGCATGGCATGGAGAAAATGAATATCATGACCAAGAAAGAGTGATGTCAAGTCTCTCTAGTTCCTCTAAGTAAAAATAAAATGACTCAAAGAGTCGGCAAAGCATGATCCATAAAGAGAAAATGGAGTGCTTAAGGAAAGATGAACCCGTTCTATTCCAACATTGCCCACCTTAGTCCAAAAGTCTTCATTACATGCCGAAAAAGCCCTACGTTATTTCAAGCCGAGTAAGCTTATATTAGTGGTGATCTACATGAGGGACAAGCATATGGTACTTAGATCCGTACTTGTGACATTCTTTTGAGAGTGATGAGCTAACCTTTCACAAGTCATTGAATTGAGTGCCACCTTCTTAAATAAAATAAGCTAACAGAGAGTATAGGAGGAGGAGTTTGGAATCCACAGTGACCTACATGAAAGTGAGAACTTCCTTGATGAGTAAAGTCAAATCTTGATGCTCAAGTGTCACATTAGAGCTATTTGTGCTTTAACATTCAAAACATTGCTTTGTTGATATTTCATGAGAGTGTGGGTAATTGTTGGTCCCAATTGATATGTGTTTGATTCAACTTAGGCTAGTTGAAATAGATATTTTCTTATGGAGGTGGGAATTACTTTATTTGCTTGAGGACAAGCAAAATCTTAAGTTTGGGGGAGTTGATAAGTAGGGATTTTGACTACTTATTTGCACCCTTTTAATTTCATTTTAGCTAAAAAATGCTTAAAAGTATTCTCGAAAACTGATAAAATATACTTTCTTGCAGGATTATTGGAAATGAGCCAAAGAGATGGCATTCAACTCAAGAAGGAGTAATTTTGGATAAGGACTAAAACCTAGCAAAAAGGGGCAATATGCGAACAACAAAATTTTGTCTGCGGCCGCAGAACTTGAAGGAATTTTGGCAGTGCTCCTTTCCAATATGTGGACCAAAAAATAATTGTGCGGCTGCAAATGATGAAGATCATAGAGTTGGAGTTTCAAGTCCATCAAGAAGTGCAGGCCACACTATTATTGTGCGGCCACAGAACTCAAGAGTGCGGCCACACTCAGAAATGTGCGGTCCGCACAACTTGAAGAAGTGCGGCCATAATTTAGAATTGTACGACCGTAGAAGTCCCTCCTGTCAAGCTTAGCTTCAAAGTGCGGACCACACACAGAATTGTGCGGCCGCAGAACCTCCGTAAGGGCAATTTTTTCCAAAATTTTAGCTGTGTATAAATAGTCTTTTGTTTTTTTCAAAATTAGGTTAAGTTTGAACTTCAGAAAGAAGAGAGCCATTTTTATTTACTACTTTGGAAAATTTTATGATAGTTTGTCTATTTTACATTGGATTTTTATCTCTTTATCAATTAATATGAGTTAATTCTTATTTTTTTCTTTAATTTATGTATTTTCATCTATGAGTAGCTAAATTTCTAGCTAGGGCGCTGACCCAACCTTAGTGTGGGTGCCTAATGAGTGTTTGATTTAAGGCTTGTTTATGGTTGGGTGTGTGATATTTAGCATAGTTCTTGCTTCAGTTTTAGAATTAATGGTTGCAAACTTTGATTCAAGCCTAATTCACTTAGTCTCTACTTGAGAAAGAGAGGTTGAGTCCAGGAAACGTGGCTAACAAGAAATTTGGATGAAGTCAAGAAATTGATAGTCCCAATTAAAGGGTTGAATCTAGAGATAGTAAAACCAGACTTGAGCATCTATGACTTGTTTTGTGAATTACCCATTTGGACTTGAGAAAGCCAAATTGGGCAAAACCACTCTAACTACCGAGGGGTATCAGGTGGGTAATTGCGTGTTGATTGATATATTACACCCCAACCAACGAAACCCATTCTAAAGCTCGCAACCCGTTAGGCAACCACCTAGGTGGAACTCACAAATCTAGATCTTTGATAAACTTGAAAAAACAACAACACCAAAAATATCGTTCTCTATCTTTACATTTGCAAACAATAGCATAAATCTAGAAGTCGATCAAAACAACAAAGTATGTGGAAGTGAGTTTTAGGCTCGTTATACACTTAGTTTGAGTATATACCTAATCCCATCTACGCTCCCTGAGGAATCGACTCCGTCTCAAGTTGGGTAATTATTATTGCATCGATCGCTTCACACCCCCAAAAGGTGGTGTGAACTTGGGTGACATCAAGGTCACGGGGTAACCATCCACCATCTAAAAAGTTAGCTACATCTGCATATCACTTTCGGAGACCGGTGCTATGGAAAAAATATGCTCATTAGGGAACTCTTTCCTTATTAAGACTGTTTCAACTGGAGGTTTCTCAAGTCGAGATAGATGATCTGCGACTTGATTTTCTATGCCCTTCCTATCTTTTATCTCCAAGTCAAACTCTTGGAGAAACAACACCCACTGCAGCAGATATTTTAACGCTGAGTGATCAGTGTGTACAATCACCTTACTTCCAATCAAGTATGATCTAAACTTGTCAAAATCAAATACCACAAGAACAAACTCCTTCTCAGTAGTGGCATTATTGACTTGAGCATCATTCAATGTCCTGCTTGCATAGTAGATGGGCCTAAACATTTTATCTCTTTGCTGCCCCAGAACTGCTCCCTCAGCTACATCACTCGCATCACACATTATCTCAAATGACTGGCTCCAATCCGGTTTCACCATAATAGGAGCACTAATAAGCTTTTCCTTTATCAATTTGAATGCTCCTAAGCACTCCACATTGAAAATAGACTTGGCATCTTTCGCTAGCAATGCGGTCAACAACTTGGTAATGCTGGAGAAGTTTTTATGAACCTCTTATAGAACCTAGTATGTCCCAAGAAAATTTTTATGCTCTTCACCGAAGTCGGGAGAGAGATCCTAGAAATAACATCCACCTTAGCTCAGTCAACTTCAATTCCATGCGCAGTTACCTTGTGGCCCAGAACAATTGCCTCATTCACCATAAAGTGACACTTTTCCCAGTTAAGAACTAAGTGAGTGGCTTAATAAAGTTCAAGCACGAGCTTCAAATTCATCAAACAATCCTCAAAGTCATCACCAAAAAGGGTGAAATCATCCATAAACACCTCTAGACACTTCCCGTTTAAATAGGAAAATATAGACATCATGCACCTCTGAAAAGTGGCAGGTGCAGTACATAGCCCAAAAGGCATCCACCTGTAAGCAAAAATACATGACGGGCAAGTGAATGTGGTCTTCTCAACATTTTCTGGGGCAATAGGTATCTGATTGTAACCTGAATACGCATCCAAGAAGCAGTAGCATCCATGTCCATCCACCTTCTCGAGCATTTGATCAATAAAAGGGAGTGGAAAGTGGTCTTTCCTTGTTGCATCATTCAGCCTTCTATAATCAATGCACATTCTCCACCCGGTGACTGTTCTTGTAGGGATCAATTCATTATGTTCATTTTCACCACTAACATGCCCCCTTTTAGGTACAACTTGCACTGGACTAGTCCACTAGCTATGAGAGATGGGAAAAATCACTCCCGCATCTAGCAATTTGATGATCTCCTTATGCACTACCTCCTCCAAATTTTTGTGCAGCTTGCATTGAGGCTGCACCACTGACTTGCTATTTTCTTCCAACAGAATTTTGTGCATGCATATGGCTGGACTGATTTCTTGAATATCAGTTATGCTTCAACCAATAGCCTTATGCTTTGACATCAGCTCTACTAGTTTTTGCTCCTGTGTACCTGTCAAGTCAGCAGAAATAATCACAGGAAAATTATTAGTTTCGAGAAAAGCATATTTTCAAGTGAGTGGGTAGGACTTTCAATTACACATTAGGCTTAGAAGCCTCCTCTTTTAGTTCCTCCTCATCAACCACTTGATCCTCAGTTTCAAGAGCTTCAACCTCTTTCTTTATTTCAGGATCTTCATCCTTCGCTGTGCTAGACTGAGTAATACACCTCTCTAGGATATCCCCCACAAGCTTGTAAAACTTGGTACTTTTCAGCCAATTCTTCAATGACATCTATCTTAAAACACGAGTAGGCAGACGCCTCATCACTAGGGTATTTCATCATTCTCTTCATCTAGAACACCACTTTCTCATTTCCCACTCTGAGCATAAGATGTACCCCATAGATATCAAGGATGGCTCCACCTGTACATAAAAATGGTCTCCCTAGAATTAAAGGCACTTCCTTGTTCACCTCCATATCCACCACAATGAAGTCTACAGGAAACACAAACTTGTCCACCCGTACTAGAATATCTTCAATGATTCCCTCAGGCAGATTGGTGGTCTGGTGGGCCAGTAGTAGAGACACTAGTATTGATTTGATCACTCCAAGTTCACCTTATAGTTTCCTGAATACAGACAGAGGCATTATATTTATAGACGCACCCGAATCATATAGGGCCTTGTCGAATTTTTCGCTCCCCAACGAACATGGTATGGTGAAGCTTCCTGGGTCCCATCACTTTTGGGGAATTTTTTTTACAATATGGCACTGCACTGGGCATTCAGCTGACCACTATTGTCTTCTCTAATTTTCTCTTGCTAGACAGGATTTCCTTCAAGAACTTAGCATAAGCAGGCATCTGAGTGAATAGCTTTGTGAAGGAAATGTTCATATAAAGTTGTTTGAGCATCTCCAAGAATCTCCCAAAACACTTGTCAAGTTTCTCCCGCTTTATCTTTTGAATGAATGGTAGAGCTGGCATATGTCTACTTTCTTCAATTTCCTTTTGTACCCCGCTAATCTGGCTCTTTTGCTCTTCATTATTTTCTTCTGCTGGTGTCTCAGTTTGCTTGTTAACCACCTCCTATTTAACCTTCACTATTGGGTCAGTCAATGATTTTCCACTTCTCAGAGATACAACTTTGATTGTTTCCTTCGGGTTCTTTTTAGTGTCGGAAGGAAGAGTCCCAGGAGCTCTCTCAGACAACAAATTTGCAATCTTTCCCATTGACTTTCTAAGTTCCTGATAGTCGTGCCCTGAGTCTCGAAATTTTCATCTATTTTGTTAATGAATGTCTTAATGAGATCTTCCATATTTGATCGATTTGGCTAGTATCGATGCCTCTGCTGGTTCTGAAAACCTGGTGGTCCCTGACCCAGGGGTCTGAGATTATTTTGATGCAATGAGTTCAAGCTCTCATTAGGTGAACTCCATGAAAAACCTGGATGTCTTTGACCCACAGTATTAAAGTTGTTCCCACCTTGGTGGTTTCCTCTATTAAAGTTTCCCACAACGTTGACCTCCTGAGTTGTAGCTTGACACTCATGTGCAGGGTGTCCCATCCCACAAATGTCACAACCCACATGTGGTTGAGTTTGCACATGAGCCATAGTCAATTGCTTGATGTCCTTAGCTATAGTTGCAATTTGGGCCTGCATTGCTACATACAATTCTACTTGGTGCACCCTTACTGATTTCCTCCGATCCCCTTGGTCTGTGGACCAATTCTCAACATCTTCAAATAGTTCATTCAAAAGAGTGACATTCTCTTCCGGAGTTTTATTCATCAAAGGGCCTGCAACTGCACTATTTAGAAATCTCCTTGATGACGGGTTTAAACCCTCCCAAAAGTTCTGAAGTTGCATCCATTGCTCCATTCCATTGTGAGGGCACCTCCGTAGCAACTCCTTAAATCTTTCCCATGCTTCGACTTCGAACACTGTCTTTCCTTCACCTTGGCTAAAATTGTGAATCTCCTTCCTCATCATTCCCGTCTTATCACCCGAGAAGTATTTTCTAGAAACTTGGTAGTCATCACCTCCCACGTACAGATTGACCCTGCAGGCAAAATCCTCAACCACTGCTTTACATCATCCTTAAGCGAGAACAGGAATGCTCTGAGGTATATAGCATCATGTGATGCTCCATTGTAGCGGAATGTGTTCGTAATTTCATCAAAGTCCATCAGATGGTTGTTGGGATCTTCATTGGGTTTGCCTCTGAAAATGCAATTATTCTAAATGGTCAGGATGACTCCCTGTTTGAGTTCAAAATTGTTGGCATCGATGGGCGGGGGCCTCACACTAGACTGTTGTTGGTTTTACACCAGTCTAGCATAATCTCCCAGTGATCTCCCAGGCCTAGGACCTGCATTTTCAAATGCATCCTCGATAATTTGGTTGGGATAGAGTCTTCGATCCCCATCAATCGTTTCATCCGCAATTCTGCAAGCTACTTCAGTCGCTAACTGTGTTTCCTGTTACTGAGCCGCCTCTCTAACAGCTAGGTCTACTATCTCTTCGTTGCTCGCCATTTTATCCTAAGTTGAATGCTGACCCAAAAATAATCCACTCGATCATTTCTCTCTTTTCAACTACCTCAGATGTTTGTCTAACTCTGGATCGTATGGCACCAAGTTCTTTGAAGAGGATCAAGTCATACACCGCTGAACTTAACATGTTGCCTGCATACAAATGAGAAGAGCGTAAAAAAGGAAAATAAAATAAAGTAGTTCCTGAATTAGCACTGAAAACTAATTTAAGCACTATTAATCGCCAGTCCCCGGCAACGGCGCCAAAATTTGACGAGTGCAAAACCGGCGCATAAACTTAAGCTCGGCAGTCAAAGATAATATAGTATTAAATCGTCTCTACAGGGATTGGTTTCAATAATGTTATATTAATTCTTCATCTTAACACTATCCAGGATAATAAGCCTTTTGATTTATGTTATTATTGACTACAAATAAACTGAAAGTATCGAATGTAAGAAACTGACGATACCCGAATGATTAGTAATAACAATGGAATATCAATGGGAGAGGTAAGGGTGATGACGAGATATGTGATCAACTAACGTTTCGGGTAACTCTATGCTAAATTCAATCTTCAATTCTATTTGATTCTTTCGATTTCAACAGATGATTAGGCTACTTCAGGGATTTCAATTCTTCTTCCGATGAAAGTTGATTCCATTAGCTAACCTAATAACATGCCCTATGAATGTATGCACAAAAATAGTGAATGAATGATCTTTCGAAGAATACCTCTAGGTTATTCTCCTGGACTGGGTAAATCAATAACTCCTAAAGCTCTTTCGATTACCTAGAAGAGGCGTCAAATCAACCCAATAAAGATAGCACAAAGCAAATAGCAGTAAACTTCTCTTTCAATTAAAGTAAAACTACAATAAACCTTGCAATTCAATTAATAACTCATTCAGTAAAGTCGAACAATTAACATAGAGTAAAACCCAAAATAATTGTCAATTCACAACATCCGTCAACAACCCTTTGGAGAATTACTCCGTAATAAAGAAAAACTGTTATTTATTTGCTGAATAGACATGTAGATTGAAAAAAACATGACTATGCTTAACAATAAAACACTCTTATTCAAAGCAAGAGTATTATAAGAACAAGAAAACATTACAATTTCCAAATGCAACTAAACTTTCGTATTGAGTGAATTGGATCAAGTATCTCACTTTTTCGTTGCTTCCGTGCTTCTTCTTCTTCAAAAGTTGCTCCTAAAATCCAAGATACCCTCTTTTTAGACGAGCTGTGCTTTATATAGGTCAAGGGAAGTCCCCTCCAAAATTAAAATTTTAACCTTGGGAAATTTTTTCTCGGACAGACGTGTGCAGCCGTGCACCCGGGCAGGTGACCGCGCATTATGGCATGTTTCTGTTTGACTTGCACATCCCAATGTGCGGTCAGTGCGCGGCCCCGCACCTGGGAAACTTTCTGCTCTCTTCTTCATTCTTCTTTTTAAGTGCGTGAACATTCTTTAATCCTCGAACGAACTCCCAATTTACTCCACAAGATTTTACTTAGCCTTTAACGCTCCATATTATCTCAAAAATGCTCCCTAACCTCATTGTAGCCTGGAGTAGCTCCTGCAAAGCATAAAGTACACAGCCAGAGCAATTTACTACCACTTAACGCTAAAATGTTAGTAAAGTGCAGCGAATTAGAGTGCAAATAGTGGCCAAAATACACATTTATAGCCTATCATCAGAATGTTGCAAACAATTGTTTATCTTATAATCATACTTCCTACTAGAGTGCTAGGTGGTAAGAGTCTTTTTGAGTTGCTGCATGGCAGACAACCCTCACTAGCACATTTAAAAACTTTTGGTTGTTTGTGCTATACTACAAATGTGGTGAAGGAAGATAAATTTGGACCTAGAGCTAGGGAAGCTGTTCTAATGGGATATTCCATCACTGAGAACAATTATAGATTGTTTGACAGGGCTACTAACTCTTTCTTTGTTAGCAGGGATGTAATATTCATGGAATCCATATTTCCTTTTATCACAGCAAATAAAACACAACTTGTTCCTACTTATCAATCCCCAAATCACATAGATGATGTCTTTGACATTGAAAAGGGAAGAGATGATTACTATGGATCTAGATCTCTCAAACTCACCAAGTCAGGAACCTAATCAAGCAAATGCAACTTATGATGTAGATGGTGATGATAGTGGTGTAGCTGATCAAGCAGATGTACCAAGTAATGTTGATCATGTAGCAGATCAAGCAAATATCACAGGTGTAGTTGATCAATCAGATGTACCAGGTGATGTTGATCTAGTAATTTTGGAACCAGAGGCACCAACTGAACTTTCTCTCGTTGTCCTCACTAAGAAGTCAACTAGAACGAATCATCCTCTTATCTGGATGTAAGACTATATTGTTGGTAGTAAAAAGGATTCTTATAGTCCTTATCCAATATCAAATTTTCTATCCTATGCCAATGTCACACAGAAATACAAAGATTACATCATGGCCTTCTCAACAATCATAGAACCACGCAGCTTAAAGGAAGCAATGAAGGATGACAGATAGATACAAGCTATGAAACCGGAGATTGAAGATTTAGAGGACAACAAGACCTGGGAGGTGGTGGATCTGCCCTTACGAAGTCCTCTATAAGTTCAAAATGGGTCTAAAAAATCAAGTACAAGGCTAATGGAAAAATGGATAGATATAATGCTCGACTTGTTTCCAAAGGGTATAATCAACAAGAAGTCCTAGACTATCATGAGACATTTCCACCAGTTGCAAAAATGGTGACAGTTAGATCAGTAATAGCATTAGCAGCCTCTAAGGACTGGGGTCTTTTCAAAATGGATGTATACAATGCCTTTCTACAAGGTGACTTATATGAGGACATCTATATGGATTTGCCTCGATGTTTCAAAAGATAAGGGGAGACAAAGGTCTATAGGTTGATGAAATCATTGTATGGCCTTAAGCAGGCATCAAAACATTGGAACCTTAAACTTACAAAAGACTTACTCAGTACAGGCTTCAGTCAGAATGTACATGACTACTCCTTATTCACCTAGAAATCTGGGAATGAGATTGTGATCATTTTGATCTATGTGTATGATTTGATTTTGACAGGAAGCAGCATTGAACTCATTAATGAAGTAAAATCAGTATTGCACAAACAATTTAAGGTCATGGATCTAGATGAACTTAGATACTTCCTAGGAATTGAAGTATTGAGATCTCACCAAGGAATACTTCTTAACCAGAGGAAGTACACATTAGAGCTTATCTTAGAGATGTGATTGAGTGGTGCAAATCCTGCTCTTACACCCTTAGAACTTAATAAGAAGATCGCCTTATTGGAATTTTGCAAACGAATTGGGAGAAAGATATCTGATCCTTTGGTGGAAGTCACATGCTATCAAAAGGTCATAGGGAAAACTCCTGTATCTCACAGTTACAAGACCAGACATCAGTTACGTAGTGCAAACTCTAAGTCAGTTTATGTAGACCCCAAAGAAGTCTCATAAGGATGCAGCCATTCGTATAGTGAGATATCTCAAACAGGCACCAGACATGGGGTGATTATAAGACGAGGGCTAGCTAATGTCTTAGTTGGTTTTTGTGATTCAGATTGGGCAGCTTCTCCTATAAGCAAAATATCTGTTGGTGGTTATCTTATTAAGTTTGGTGACTCCTTAATCTCTTGGAAGTCCAAGAAACAACACACAGTGTCTCGTGGCAGTGCTGAAGCTGAATATAGAAGTATGGCATATGATGTAGTTGAGATAATATGGCTGCGAGGCTTATTTCACTACTAGAAATCCGCTAAAAAATGACCAAAGTTGGTCGGTTATGGCCAATTACCGACCAAAATGCGACCATTTATGTGTATTTTGGCTGTCGGAAAGGAATACCGGCCAAAGTTGGTCGGAAATTACCGAACAACGTTGGTCGGTAAATTAAATTCAAAAAAAAAATATTGCAAAAAAAAAAAAAAAAAAAAAA
>ML376855.1:0-28780 GCA_005239525.1 Nicotiana knightiana
TGATAGCCTACTTGGAGGGATCTCGACCTGTCTATCGGGACCTGCGGGCATGAAACGCAGCGTTCCTAAGAAAATGGACGTCAGTACGAATAATACCGAGTATGTAAGACACATAAATAAGTACATAAGAGACATGGAAGAAATATAGAGCACATGAGTCAATTTGTAAGCCTGAATAGCTTTGTAAATCATAAATTACTTTTAGCGTTATGCATATGTATATGAATGTCATGTCGTGCATAGGTACATGTTTCATAACATCATCAGCCTCTGAGGGCATCCCATCATATCATATCAGCCGCTGTGAGCAAAATCATCATCGTATACCAGTTGATCAGGTGGTGGTGCGTATATAACGCTATAACCTTTCCCATATCCCATATACATATATATATACATACATATATACGCGTATATAACATTGTTTGAATATACATACATATATACGCGTTATACGCGTATATAACGCCGTTTGAACCATATTTCAGCCACCGTGTGCAACATCATCATCATATACCAGCTGATCAGGTGGTGGTGCGTATATAACGCCGTAACCTTTTCTCATATCCCATATACATATATACGCGTATATAACACCATCGGGTCATGGGTCAATGTGCATATGTAAATGCATGAAATGCATATGAAATATGTCAGTAAAATCTCTTGGTACGTCATAAGGCCATTATGCCCCTGGTTAATATCATGAAATAAACTTTACCAACATACGTATTTTCGAGACCCATGAACAGAAGATAATAATAATTCTCATGGGGAATCAAGAATATAGATACCCCTACTATTTTTATGAATAGAGTAATTATAGAAACTATGTATTTGCTCGTTTCATCAGTATAATTTGGACCATGCCAAAAGAAAGAAGGGATAGCCTTAACATTCCCGAAATAGAGAAAACTCCGTATAATATTCTTGGAAAAGGTTACACCGTACTCTCTTAAAATATAAAAAATTCTCGTGTCGCTACTGTGCTAAGAAATTTCGCCGGTTGAAGAAATCACATTTGCAAACTTGTAAAAAAGTTGCTGGTTGCCGAAGAGCAAAATAGTTCTTAATTTTCATACTGGTTTGGAAAGGAAAAACTTGTATGTTAATGGTAAGGAAAAACTTTGCTGAAGGAGACTTTTAATTCACGTTGGTTGACAATTTACACATTGTCACCAACTTATCCATTTTTCAAGGTCTATTTGAGTGTGCCACATATATTAATGATACATGAGTCACAATTACTTTAAGGCAAAATTTTCCACGTAAAGTCCTTATCCAAATATTTTGATTAATTAGGTAATGTCCCGGTAATTAATCAATTACCCGCAAAATTGATAATTATTCCCACTTACTTAAAATATTAATCACTTTTCACATACCTTATACACCTTACTAACGTGGTCACATGGTATTAACGTTCGGCCCGTATTATCCCAATACGCCAAACTTCAACGAAATTCATTTTCTTCGACTTGCTTCCCCTCTCGCCTTCACGAATTTATTAATCACTTGTGAAATAGCATAATCCTTATAATCTTCAAATAATCTTTTTCTTGGACTGATGTCAATTACCTTACGACAAATTTAACGTAAAATACTGCAGGGTGCAACACTGTTGTAACTTATTACTGTAAAACGCAACATCATCGTAATGTAATACTGCTGGGTAGAACACAGTCGTAAATTAATACTGCAGGACGTAACATCATCATAATATATTACTGCAGAGGATAACACCATGGTAACATATTACTGCAGAGCATAGCATTGTCGTAATATAATACTGCAGGACGTAATGTTGTGGGGCGTAACAACAGCGCCCTGATGCAACTGCTCAAACTCCGTGCGCTGTACATCCCGAAGGAAATGAGGTGCAACCTCCCTCAAAGCATCTCCGAAAAACTGAATCCATGCTAGGGAAGAAAACTCGGCCAGGTCACCCCAACTCATATGCCGCCACCACTGATCAACCCACTATTCTAAACCTGAGATGTGACAAAAGAAAATCCGGCTAGTCTCCACAATACCTGAAGTACGAAGGACATAGTGACATTCATCCAGGAAACCCTGGGCACCATCTGCCGCCAATCCATAAGATAGAAGGGTGATACTTCTGTACCTCTCAAGTCCAAGGTATTCTTCCTCAGAGACTACTGTCCTAACCACGGACTGAACTGAAACCACATGTCGTGTTGCCATAACAACTGGAACCTGACCAATTCGCTACTCTGTAATGTAGACGGTGGAAGTCTGAACTCCTCCCCTGATCTGTGAAACAACTGGTGCACTAGCATCAACCCTGCCTGAGTCAACGTACCACTTATACTCAAAATTGTGCTCAAGTCTCCTGAAGTCCGGGGTAGCAACAGGCGCCCCCTGTACCTGTCCCCCAACTAGAACTACTGGCGACTCCTCAACGGCTACTCTGGCAGGCATCTTAACTGCGACACGTGCTCCTCGTTGGCCCCTGTCTCTGACCCTTGCGACACTTGCTTCGGGGTAACATCATTAGGAACCGTCGTTCGTGTCCTCACCATCGGTGAGAGAATGGAACGATAACTTCAAACTTCAAGATCAATAAACCCGCACGATAGGAATGAAGGAAGTGAAATTGTCCTAATAGCTCTGTAGCCTCTCGAAGATAAATACAGACGTCTCCGTACCGATCCGCAAGACTCTAATAAACTCGCTTATGACTCGTAGCACCTATGAACCTAGAGCTCTGATACCAACTTATCACGACCCAATTTCCCTGCGTTGGGTATCGTAATGGCACCTAGTCTTAGGGACTAGGTAAGCCTAGCAGTTACTGAATAACAACAATAAATAAGGAGAACTAACAGTTTTGACATAGAATCTCAACAGAATGTACAAACTTTCCCAAAACCTGTAGTACAAGTCATAAGCTCTACGAATCATCTACAACTTCTACGTACAACTGTTTGGAAGTAGATACAATAGTGTATGAATAATAAATACAAAGAAGGTGACTCTGACGCCTGCGAACGCAGCAGCAGGTTACCTTGAGTCTGCTCGGCAATCATCCAAACAACTACTACAATGTATACCTGGATCTGCACACAAAAATATGCAGAAGTCTAGTATGAGCACACCACAGCGGTGCCCAGTAAGTATCAACACTAACCTCGGTGGAGTAGCGACAAGGACTAGTCAAGACACCAGTGGTATACAAAATAAATAACATGAATATAGAAATGACCGAACGTTACATCTATCTAAGACTTATCAGGATAATCCACCACAATGACAATCAATCACAAAACAGCACAAACTACACAGAAAGATGGAAAAAAAAAACAAGCCGAATCGAAAGGAAACACAATACAATAGAGGACACCGATAACTCAACTCCACGTTGGTTTGTTCACATCGGGCCTTAGCCATTAAAATCCCTAACTGGTAGAAATATTTAAACAACAGTTCATATGAAAAACTTTTGCAAATAAAATCATTTTAGTATGGAAGAGTTTACTTTGAAAACATACTTTCTCCAAAAGTAGATATAAGTATAATTAATAGAGAGGATTACATAAAACATAGTTTCTTTCAAACTACGAAGCTTTCCAAAGAGGCTTTCCCAATAAATAACTTCCAAATATCATTTTAGGCAAAACTAGTGCTTTTCAAATATACCTTCGATGTAAAAGTCATTCAAATATAGTCATTTCAAAACCATTTATTTTTCAATAATAATTTTCAATAAAATCCCTTGATAAAAATCTCCTCAAGATTTATCTACCGAGACCCAGTCCGTCACTCAGAAATTTCCATGCAGTACAGGAGGAATATAAAATCTTGCCAATAAATACAGTAAATGACAAACAAGAATGACGAAAATAATAATGCATAAATACGGCACGTAATGTCCCTCCGTGCTAACATAACATAACATGGCACGGAATGTCCCCTCCTGCTAACATAACATAACATGGCACAGAATGTCCCCTCATGCTAACATAACATAACATGGCACGGAATGTACCATCGTGCTAACATAATATAACATGAAACGGAATGTCCCCTCGTGCTAACATAACATAACATAACATGGTACGGGATGTTCCCTCGTGCTAAATATCATAAACATGGCATGGAATGTTCCCTTGTTCTAAATATCATAAACATGGCACATAATGTTCTCTCGTGCTAAATATCATAAACATGGCACGGAATGTTCCCTCGTGCTAAATATCATAAACATGGCACGGAATGTTCCCTCGTGCTAAATATCATAAACATGGCACGGATTCCCTCGTACTAAATATCATGAACATGGCACGGCATTATCCTTCGTGCTTTACACTCTTCCTCACCCAAACAATATCAAGAACAACAGTTGGCAAGGAAAAACAAACAATATGACCCATAAATCACCACATCTCGGGAAGGAAGTCAACAGTACAAACGATATCACTCACAGCATAAACAGTAATAGGAACCATCACATCCCGGCGAGGGAGTCAACAATACAAACCATATCATTAACAGCATAGACAGTAACAGAAACCATGACATCCCAACAAGGGAAACAACTATAACCAATCTCACCTAGACAGTTTACTTCACGGAATAACACTCAGCTTAAAAAAAGGCCCAATAATAGGCAACATCAAGGAAATACTAATAACATAAATTTCTAACAATTAGACCTAAGTGGCACTTAAGGAAATAGTCATATAAATCACAATGTAAGACTCATGGGCATGCTTGACTCCAAAGAATAAATGTTCCAACTACGGCTAGTCAACTATAAGGCTAGAAGACACTAATTATAGTCAATTAGGCAAGCTAGGAAGAAAATATAGCATGATGATAAGAGAAGTAGAATATTCAGTTAAGTCAAGTAAAGTCAAATAGCCAACGAAGAATCCAAAAAAAATAAGTAATTCTAATTTAAACAGGACGGAATGAAATTAACAACCAAGGATTCAAGTGTAACAATTACAAATCATACACAGGTAATATAAAAATCTACGAATCCTAAAAGGGCAATCTAATTGCAATTAAGTACGAGTACACACTCATCACCTCGCATACTCGGAATACAATCAACAAGGAAGACTCAATCCTAAGGGGTAGTTCCCCCACACAAGGTTAGGCAAGATACTTACCTCAAAGACGACAACCTGGTACTAAACAATAGACTTCTCGGGCGGAAAGACCTCCGGACGGCTTAAAATCAACTAAAACAACTTCAAAATACACATAAAACGTATAAGGAACGATTCCTAATAATAAAGTCTCAATCTTTACAAAATCATAAAAAACCGACCCAAAAGTCGACCCTCGGGCCTGCACCTTGGAACCCGACAAATTTTACAAATTCCGATTACCCATTTCGATACGAGTTCACCCATACTAAATTTATCCAATTCCGATATCATTTGGTCTTTCAAATCATGATTTTATATTTTAGAAACTTTCTTTCAAAACCCACAATCACCTCAACCCAAAATACAAACTAAATGATGAAAACAAGAACTAATTCATGAAATATAATTAATTCTAGTGGAAGAACAGTTACCTATTCAATTTGTGTGAAAAACCCTCAAGGAATCGCCCAAAACTGAGTTCTAGAAGTCAAAATATGTTTAAAATTGTGAAACCCCCGATTTTGCAAACTTATATTCTGCCCAGGTGTTTTTTGAATCGCGATCGCGGGGATCGAGGCATGATCACATAGAAGGAAAATGAAGCTGGCTTACAATGCTTTACGCGATCGCGGAATAGCTTATGCGATCGCGTATAAGGAGTAAGTTGGCTTCTGCAATCGCGGACCAACTATTGCAATCGCAGTGAAGGAAATTACTGGGCGAGTCAGACACTCTATGCAATCGCGGATCCTTCTATGCGATCACATAGAAGGAAACCAAATGACATTTTTCAGCAGTTCAAAATAGGGAAAGTGGACCCGGAACCTATCCGAAACACACGCGAGCCCTCGGGGCTCAAAACCAAATATACACACAACCTCAAAAACATTCTACGGACTTATTCGAGTAATCAAAACACCAAAATAACATCATAAGCATCGAATTAAACCTCAAAATTAATGAAATTTCTCAAAACTTCTTTAAACATCAAATTTTTGCATTTAAGGTCTGAATCACGCCAAACGAAGTACGTTTCATACCAAATTTCACAGATAACACATATAAATCATATCGAACCTGTACCAGGCTCCAGAACCAAGATACGAACCCGATACCACAGGTTTCACATCAAATTTCATTTTCAAAAACCTTTATATTTTTCAGAAAACAATATTCCTTAAAAAATCATTTCTCATTGTTGGGACCTGGGAATTCGATTCTGGGCATACGCCCTACTCCTATATTTCCTAGGGATCCTCCGAGACCGTCAAATCACGGGTCCGTTTACCAAAAGTGTTGACTGAAGTCAATTTTATTCAAATTTCTAATACAAAATTATCATTTTTATCAGTATTTCACATAAAGGCTTCTCGGCTACACGCCCGGGCTGCACACGCAAATCAAGGTGAGATAGAAGGAGGTTTTCAACCTCGAAATATAGAATTAGCTAGAAAATATACGGGATGACCTTTTGGTTGATCACATAGCATGCCTCAAATATTTGGCTAACTTGGCTTCACTTCCTTTTACCTTTTATCTTCTTATTCACCTCTACTCTCCCAAGTTATTCCGCCAAGGAATCTTTACTATTGTGGCTAGGATTAAGAGAGCTTTAGTCATTTCTGATGATGATAAAGATAGAGGTTGGTATGCCATGTTTGTTTCTGCCCTAGAGGTGGATTAGTAGGTGAAGAAAATTTACCCTTCCTGAGAAGTGGAACTTTGCACGTATGTTTTGTTTATTCACTTGTTTCCTTATTCTTGATAGATGTTCAGTACCGTGACTGTTTTTGTCTTTTTTCAGCAACCATGGGAACCGTTGAGGAAATTTTCGATTTCCGTGGTTGGGTAGAAAAATTGTTTTTGATCGCTCCAATGGAAGAACGTTTTTGGAAATACGTTTCTGCGAGGTTTGGCTAGAAAGTAAAAACCCATGGTAGTTTTTTTTTTACATTTCCCTTTTTTCTCTTCTTTTTTTTTTAAATCTCTTTTGTTTGTTAGGGTTTCCTGCTCGTGGTGTCACTACTGCCGCTATAACTGCTTCGAAGCTTTTTTTGGCTAAGGCTCAAGAAATTATCTTAAATTCTTCTTCGTTAAAAAGGAAAGAAGATAGGACTCAAACCTTAGAAGATGAGGAGGAGCTAGAGGAAGGCTCGTTGGTTCGTAGGCCACGAGCAAGAAGAAGAGTCATATCTGATGACGAATCTGCTCCCTTTATTGATCCATCTTTCGTGTTTGAGCCTGATCATTCTACCCTTGCATACTCTGAGGAGGAAACTCCTTCTATAGACACTAGGTCAGTTGAACAATTGTTCCATCAAGGTTTTGGCTCAATTTCAGAGGAGACGCCTCTTGCCACCTTTCCTCCTTCTGCTCCCGCGGAATTTCAGTCTGTCATGCCTGTTGCTGTTTATGCTTCCTCGTCTGTGCCACCTATGGATCCTATATATACCCTTACTACCCTGCCTTCTATTATTGAAGTAGGGTCTTCTAGAAATGGGGAGATGAAGAGAATTGTGATCGAGGTTCCTGCGGAAGGTAGCCTTTTAAAGAAATCAAGCCAGGCAGATGTGTGGTTGAAGCCTTTGATTGTCCCGGTTGAAAAGTCAAAATTGGAAAGTCATAACTCCTTAACATGGATGAATGAGATTGTACACTCATCTTTGAAGGTAACCTTCCCTGTTACTTCTTCTTAACACCAGCCTTTGCCGTATCTAATTCTACCCTTCTTTTTTTTAGATCAATCTCATTGGTACAGAGTTGATGAAAAGGATCATACATACGGAGCAATTATGAATGGCCATCATACCGAGGCTGATAACTGGAAGGAAAAATTTGAGAGCCTTCAACTTGATATAGAAGTAGTAGAAGAGGAAAAGTGTACCTTAAAGCAGCAGGTTAGGGTGTTGACATCGGAATAAGCCATTGAGAAGGCTTGGTCAAATCAAGCAGGAAAGGATAAGAACATCTTGGAACCCTCATTTGCAGAACAACTTTCCCGTGCTTCTGAAGAAATAAGAATCTTAAAGGATTTGCTAAACCAGAAGGAGGCTTATGCTGGAGAACTCGTGCAATCTCTTACTCAGGCCCAAGAAGACCTCCGTGAATCTTGTAACAAGGTTCAATTTCTGGAGAGATCCCTTGCTCGTTTACAGGTTTCCTATGATGTTGTTGTGGTTGAAAGGGATGAACTGAGAGCCAATATTGAGCAATGGGAAAAATATTACGAGGCTCTTGAGGATAAGGCAGCTGTTGATGTAAGTTGGGCTTATTTGAATGCCCGGCTTGACACATTGACGGAAATGGGCCAAGAAAATTTTGACTTAGAAGTTGAAATTGCCAAAACTAAGGAGATGATTGAAAAGTCTCGGCAAAGTCAAAAATTTTCATCACCTGAAGTCGAAGTTCCAATGGGTGATGAGGTCGTTCCTGATGAAGCTGCTGCCCAAGCCTCGCCATCTCAAGCCGCTCCTTCTGAAGATAGTCGTCCCAATGCCTAGTGAAAGTGTTTGTTAACCCCTTTCTTTTTTCTTTTCTTTTGGAGAATCAATTGGTGGTTACCCCTGGTCCTATTTGGGGGCAAAGTTTAATTGGTAAGTCCCAAATGACAACTTAGGGGCAATTTTGTATAAACAAATTCGGTTTGGACTAAGTTAATACTTAGTTTCTACTGCCGTATAATATTAATATTTCTTAGCATGATTTGTGTTTTTTTTTCTTTTCCTAGTTTACGTTTTACTCTTAAGTGTTTGCATGCTTTACATTCGGGTTTTTTTTTTTACCCCTTGGTATTTAATTTTTCATTAAAAAATGCTTCAGTATTTCGTGTCTTTATGAAATAAGCACGATTTATAAAAGAGGGCCCTTTTATGAACGACACTTAATGAAGAAGACGTCTCAACTTCATAATGGTGTAAACATACAAAAGAGATATACGAATTCACATATTTCTTCCGAATAATGTTTTGTAGAAGGTTTTTATATTATTCAAACTTTTGTAACATTTTACATGTGTTNAGAATTCACATGTTTCTTCCGAATAATGTTTTGTAGAAAGTCTTTATATTATTCGAACTTTTGTAACATTTTACATATGTTTGGGCATCGTCTATGACTCTTTTGTAACTGTTTTCTTTTAGAACAGGTTTTCAATAAAAACGGGGGTATGAATTTCTACCCGTAACAAAATTATGCCTTTAACCTAAACATTCATTTACTTTCACGAGTATGTTCTTTGTAGGTTTCTGAATCAGGATTTGTGTTTTTGTCTTTGGCTCTTTGATTCTGCTCATAACTTTTGATTTGTTGGAAAAATAGATTTTCAGGCTTGAAATTTGACTCTTTTCATAGTCTTCTTTGCCTCTTCCATGTAGTCCCCCAAGTGTTTGAGCTTTGAAGAATGAAATCTCGATCACTTGACTATTACTTTCTTGTGGTCCTTTTCCTGAAAAGGAAAAACATACGGGAATCGAAGGTATATAGTTTAGATGATGACTGCTTAACCCTTTGAAATGTCCATCAGAAAGTTGTAACCCTAGACCGGGAATTCAGTTTTTTCCTCGTGTCTATTCAGGTCTAATATCATCATCTGGTTATGGGTTAGTTTTTTGCCTATCATCTAAAATGGTTAGTATAATTTTAATTGTACTAAATAAAATTAAACGTAATGATAACCTGACCGTGGGTATTCCTTTTCCTTAGAAGTAATATTTCTTCAAGTGAATAGCATTCCAACTTGTTGGTAAAATTCTGTCATCCATGGTTTCCAACTCATAGGCTCCCTTTCCAGAAATACCACGCACTTTGTAGGGTCCTTCCCAATTTGAATTTAATTTTCCTTCTCCATCCTCCTTTCTTGATTGAAAGAATTTCTTAAGGACAAAGTCTCCAATTTTGAAATATCTGAGGTGAGCTTTTCTATTGTAATATCTCTCTATGAATTGCTTTTGAGCTGCCATGCATATTAAAACAGCTTCTCTCCTTTGCTCGAGTAAATCCAGATTTGTTCTCAACTCGTCATTGTTTGTTTCTTCTGTTGTTGTTGTGAATCTCATGCTCGGTTCACCAATTTCCACTGCTATCAGAGCTTCTGATCCGTAAACAAGCGCGAATGGGGTTTCTCCCGTCGTTGTCTTTGTAGTAGTTCTATAAGACCATAATACTACGGGTAGTTCTTCAGGCCAATTTCCCTTAGCTTTTTCGAATTGTTTCTTCAGATTGTTAACGATGATTTTATTTGTTGACTCAGCTTGCCCGTTAGCCACGTGATGATATGGTGATGAAGTGATTCGTTTGATTTTCCAGCTTTGGAAGAATTCCGTGATTTGTGAGCCTATGAATTGCGGGCCATTGTCATATACAATTTCCTTGGGTACACCAAAACGGCATATGATGTTTTGCCATATGAAGCTTTTCACTTCTTTTTCTCGCACCTTTTTAAAAGCATCTGCCTCCACCTATTTTGAGAAATTATCTGTTAATACAAGTAAAAATCATACCTTTCCTCTAGCTGGGGGTAAAGGTCCTACTATATCCATTCCCTATTTCATAAATGGCCAAGGTGATACAACCGGGTGTAATAGTTCTACGGGCCGATGCATATCGTTAGCATACCGCTGACATTTATCGCATTTAGCTACGAATGTTTCGGCGTCTTCTTCCATTGTAGGCCAATAGTACCCTACTCTGATTAGGGTTTTGACTAAGGACCTTGTACCTACGTGGTTTCCGCAATGTCCTTCGTGTACTTCTTTCATCACTGATTTGGTCCAAGGCACCTTGCTATGGGACCTCCAAACATATTGCGATATAGAGTGTCAGGAACTAGGCAGTACTGTGCAGCTTTTCGGCGAAGTGCTTGAGCTTCATTCTTATCTTCAGGCACGATACCACCATGCAAAAATTTTACAATTTTGTTTCTCCAATCCAAGGTTAGATTATTAAATGTTACCTCATTCTTGTCCTAGTCTATTGATGAATAAAATAAGTGTATCACAATAGCATTGTCTTTATTTTTTACATCGGTAACTGCTGCAAGATTAGCTAACGCATCTGCTTCTGCGTTTTCCTCTCTAGGTACTTGCATAATCTTCCATGACTGGAATTGCCTCACCAGGTCTCGTGCCTTTTCCAGATATTGTTGCATTCGAGTCTCTCTAACAGTATAAGTCCCCTCCATCTGATTAACCACTAGTTGAGAGTCACTTTTGATCACGATCTTCTCAATTGAGAGTTCTCGTGCTATTTCAAGTCCTGCAATGACAACTTCATATTCAGCTTCATTGTTAGTGATGGGATGACATTTAATAGCCTGCCTTATCTTTTCACCCGTGGGTGGTATCAAAACAATTCTCAATCCGGCTCCTTTAAAATTAGAAGAGTCGTCAGTGAATAGAGTCCATATTCCTGGATTAGCTACGGTAAAGATTTGTAATTTTTTTTCTACTTCAGGAATTATGCTAGTGTTAAAATCTACGACAAAAGCGGCTAAAACCTGAGACTTTATTGCAGTCCTAGGTTGATAGACTATGTCATATTCGCTTAGTTCTATCGCCAATTTAGCCAGTCTTCCTAACAGATCTTGCTTATGCAAAATATTTCTCAAAGGATATGAAGTTACAATAGTAATTGGGTGACACTGAAAGTACGGTCTTAACTTTCTAGTTGCCATGATTAAAGCCAATGCTAATTTTTCTAGATGAGGATATCTAGGCATCTAATAATGACTTACTTACGTAATATATAGAAGATTTCTTACTTTGTCCTCCCTTACCAGGACTGCACTTACGGCTGTTTCTGCAACAGCAAGATAAATGTATAACATTTCCCCTTCCTTTGGTTTAGACATCAGTGGGGGATTTGATAGATAAGCCCTCAAGTCTTTAAGAGCTTGTCGACATTCTTCAGTCTATTCGAACTGATTCTGCTTCTTTAGCACTAAGAAGAATTTAAAACTCTTCTCTGAAGATCTGGAGATGAATCTTCCTAAAGCTGCAATCCTACCCGTTAATCTGTCAACTTCTTTTTTGCTCGTGAGTATATAAGGTATTTCTTCAATAGCTTTAATTTGAGCAGGATTTGCTTCAATGCCTCTATTTGATACGAGAAAACCCAAAAATTTACCTGATTTGACGCCAAAAGCGCATTTTTCTGGATTTAATTTCATGTTATACATGCGGAGGATCTCGAAATTAGTTGAGAGATGTTGGAAATGATCTTCTGCCTGCACTGACTTTACCAACATGTCTTCAATGTACACCTCCATTGTTTTCCCCAGATGTTCCTGGAACATCTTGGTCACTAGCCTTTGATACGTGGCTCCAGCATTTTTCAAGCCAAAAGGCATGACTTTGTAACAATAAGTCCCCCTGTTCGTAATAAAGGATGTTTTTTCCTCGTCTGAGTGGTCCATTTTTATCTGATTGTAACCACAATACGCATCTAGAAAGCTTAATAATTCATGACATGCACTGGCATCAATCATTTGATCTATGTGCGGTAATGGAAATGAGTCTTTTGGGCATGCTTTATTCAAATCTGTATAATCTGTACATACTCTCCATTTAACATTCTTTTTAGGTACCACTACGGTATTAGTTAATCAATTAGGATATTTTACCTCACGTATTGAACCGATTTTTAAGAGTTTCTGTACCTCTTCATCGATCACTTGATTCTTGAACGATCCCTGCTTTCTTTTCTTTTGCTTGACAGGTACGAATGATGGGTCTTCATTTAGTTTATGAGTAATCTTTTCTGGGGGTATACCTGTCATATCTAAATGGTACCAAGCAAAATAATATGCGTTAACTTTTATATATTCAATTAACTTACCTCTTTTGGTCGGGCTTAGCCTTGCTCCTACGTAGATTTTTTGCTCAGGCTTAAGATCGAACAGTGGAAAAACTTCGAGCTCCTCAGTTGTTGTCTAGATATTTTCATTCTCTTCTGGTTCTTGAATAACATCAGGTCTGGAATCCATGTTTATATGTCTTGATACGACATCTGTGGTGATTTGATTCACCGTGTCTTTATCGTTTTCTTCCGCGTTTGTTCGTATTTCTCCCTCGTCTTTTGATTCTTCCGCTATTTCTTTTGTATTGGAATGCATCACTGAGTTGATGTTTCTCGAAGTCTGTTGATCACCATGAATATATTCGCCATTTGGAAGGAAATTTGATTACCTGATGCAAAGTAGATGGTACTGCATCCATATCATGGATCCATGGTCTCCCCATGATTACATTATAACTCATATATGTATCTATAACTTGAAATTTCATTTTCTTGACGACGCCTTTGGCATAGGTATTAAGCTCAATTTCTCCTTTTGTTATGACAGTAGAGTTGTCAAATGCGGACAAGGAACGTGCTTTTGGAATTTCACGGTCCCCCATTAACATCTCTTCCACAACCCTCAGCAAAACGATATTGACCGAGTTGCATGGATCAATCAATACTCTTTTTACGTTAGTTTCATGTATAAGTAGAGATATTACCAGTGCGTCGTTATGTGGAAGCAGTAATCCATCAGCATCTAAATCATCGAATGAGATGATGTGACCCTCCAAAGTTTCACGAGTCTGTTTCTCATGGGTCACTGTGAACTTGGTCATCCTTCTTGCTGAAGTATAAGTTACGCCATTTAACTCATCTCCTCCATTTATCATGTTTACAGTTCTCTTCGGAGATGGTGTTTTTGGGGGCTCCTGCATATTCTTCATATATATCTGTTTACCTTTTTCACTAAACAGTTCTGTTAGATAACCTTGTTTTAATAAGTATTCTACCTCACCTTGCAATAACCTGTAGTCTGATGTTTTGTGCCCATGATTATTGTGAAATACACACCAAAATTCTGCGTTCCTTCTGTTTGGATTTGACCTCATTTCTTTGGGCCAACGAACTTTATCACCCATATTTCTTAATACTGTTATTAATTGTAATCTCCAATTCTTGTATTACCTCTACTTCGCTCATCTCGATCCTTTCTGGATCTTGATGATGATGAGCTCGAATCTCTATTTGACGGTCTGTGATCAGGCCGTGGGTTTTCAAATTTGGAACGAGCCTCTCGTCCCGAAGGTCCCATGTACGGATCGTACCTGTTTTTTCCAGTTTTTCTTTCTGATTCGGAACGTCTAGAACTCATCATGTCTTCTGTTTTTGATTGGGCAATAATATCTTCTTCAATTCGTAGTTTGGTGGTGTACCTATTATAAACATCGTTCCATGTCGTAGCTAGGAACTCTCTCAAGCTTTGAGCTCCTCGTGGCTTCAGAGCTTTTATCGTTCAAATTCCTTGCAAAAGCCATAGCTGCCCAATTGTCAGGTACTATGGGTAGAAGCATCCTTTCATGTTGAAACCTGTCTACGAATTCATGAAGCAACTCTGTATCTCCCTGTTTTATTTTGAATATGTCTTCCATTCTCTTTTCCACTTTTTGCGCACCGGAATGTGCTTTTGTAAACAAATCTGCAAGCTCAGCAAAAGAATCAACAGAATTTTCGGGAAAAAGAGAATACCATGTTAATGCTCCTTTGGTGAGTGTCTCCACAAAATTTTTGACCAACACGGATTCAATTTCGTGCTTAGTTAGGCCGTTGCCTTTTACTCCTGTGGGGAAAGAAGTAACATGATCACATGGATCAGTTGTCCCGTCGTACTTTGGTATGTCAGGAATTTTGAATTTCTTGGGAATCGGCAAAGGTGTTGCACTTGGCTTCTAGGGTTGTTGAGAGTATTTATCAATATCAATACCCTTGATGACAGGTGGTACTCCAGGAATTTGCTCGATGCGATCGTTTTGTTCCTTCACATGTTTCTGCAAGGTTAGTATTAAAGATTGTAAATCTGAATTATTAGACATACCTGGTCTTCCTTCAAGTGATTCGTTTAGAGTGCCTCTACTTCCTGAATTTGCTAGTCCAGATTGTGGATTTTCTACAGTCACGGTGTTGTTTTGGAGGAGGCGTAGGTGTCAAAGTTGGTAGCCCCCTCATGAAAGCTTCAGAGCTTCACTCACATATTCACCAACCATCTGCTTCACAAGATCTTGTTCTCATGTTTGCTTGTTTCCAATTTGATCATTGTTGTGAGTTGTAGATATTTCTGGGGAGTTGTCCCTTGAACCTGGTGGGGATCCCTGGGGCGATGGAATTGGGGTTCCAGTTGTTGGTTGGTTGTTGTCGTTGGTATTCGACATGATTCAATAAAGTTAAACGAGAAAAAACAAAGATTATCAGATTCCTGGTAACGGAACCAATTTGTTTAACCAAAGAATTAGATTCTTAGTCAAAGCTATTTTAAGAAGTACTCGAGATTCTGATAACCGTATAATAAGAATTAAACTTGTAAATAATAAAGCAATGAGATCACATAAAGTAAGTATATTTCAGTAGTGGTTCGAACGTGTCCATACAAGTGAGATTTTACTCCCTTTTATAGAAAATTTCTTAATATAACGTCTACCCTTCTTAAGCATTTAGCATTAATAAATATTTATATCATTAATGTAATGTTACAATAGGTAATCGTAACTGTTGCGTGAAGATTCTGTAACATTTCGATGATTGATTGAAGATCAAGGAATCTGCCCTTTATTCTGCCCTGGTTCATTCTGACTATGTCTCTTCAACTTCTCAATTAGACTAGAGCTTCCGCTTCTAATTTTCTCGTGGGTGTTTACCACGTACCTCTTTTCTCCGTACCTCTTTCTAAGCTTTCATCCAGCTGTCGCCCTTCTATTTATCCACGTATACTGCTTTGTCATCCAAGATATTACATGTGTAATGTCTATTTTTTACCAATACACTACCCCTAACCCTAATCGTCGTCACTGGAGAAAAGCTCCTATCTATGGAGATTCTGAGTATTATGTGACCATTACCAACCATTTATGCTTCCTGGCTATTCGATTACACGGATCCTTGAGAAAATCTCATGGAGATTCAACCTGTTCTTGCCTGAAAATTGTTTACTGGACTCTCTAGGGCCATTCTCGTTTGTGAGTACTAATTTCCTCCTATATTTAGTTCGAATCTATGGCTTTTACCAAGTTTCTCTCATCTCTCTTATTTTTTGAAAAAACCTAGTTCTACGACTACTTGAATCTGTTCAGATCTTTGTAGATCTGAAACGATTCGAGTGTTATTTGACACTTTCCCTCGAAAATCTTCTGTTTTGGTTAACTATTTCGATTCCATTTACTTTTTCTGAAATTAGGGTTCATCCTGCGTCTCTTCAAAAGAGTTTTCTAACTTTAAATGTTTAATATAATTATTTCTTTACATGTTTGATTGATTATCGTATGCATGCCTAAACCCTAACTTTTTCTGTTTGTGACATTGATTTCTTCCATTTTTTTGCTGTTATTATGTTTAATTCTGTGAACCAGTTACATTGACTGATTCTATTTAGGTTTCGAATGATTCTTTCCTGTTAAAATCAGTATTTTCTGGGATTCTAACCTATTTCCTTATTTGTGACTTTTATTAGTAATACTTGCCTTATTTGGATTATCAATCTGACTTGAGGGGATTGATTGACTCTTCTATGGTATAGGACTGATTTACTGCCTTATTTAAGCCCTAATTTGTAGCGTTAATGGACTCCCATATCATAAGGGGTCTTTCCCAGATCTTCCGTATGATTGATTGATTAAATCTCCCAATTAACTGGTTAATTTATTTGGGTTACCCTATTTATGAATTCTTAATTATTCTTGCCTTATTTTTTTACCTTACTAAGTGTTTTATATACTTTCATTACTCATTCTTCAACACACACGAACAACAGTTCAAACATACACACACACAAAACTTCACTCTCATCTCTCTCTCTCTGCTACTTGTGTTCATTGCTTTTCTAGTTGGCTGAAAGCCAAGGCTAGAGTGTTGAATCCTGCCTACTTTACCTTCTGTTTTTCTTCCCTTAACTGGTATGTTTCTACTCATAATGTCGTTCATTATACTATGAAGTTCAAATTTGTATGCTCTCTGTTGTTGTACTTCTGTTAAACCCATGTCTCTTATGTACTAGTTAACTACTATGTATTTTGCTTCTATGTTTTCCTGTTACTGCCTTAATCAACATGTTTACTCCTATTTTAGTTTCACTCTTCCTGTTTATTGCTCTAATCAGCATGTTTACTCTTGTTTAGGTTTCACTCTAATCAACATGTTTAATTCTGTGTTCAAATTTCAGTCTTCCCTGTTAATTACAACACGTTTACTTCTGTGTTTAAGGTTCAATCTTCCCTCTCTATTGCCTTAAGCCAGCATGCTTATTTTGGTGTCTTAGACTCCTATTTTTCTGTCTAATTGACTTCAATTGGTATGATCAATTCTGTGTAGTTAAAACCTTGTCCTCTCTGTGAATTGATTAGCATGACTGTTCTTACATTAAACTTCTATGTTTCCCTATCTATTGCTTGAACTAGTATGCTTACTTCCATAGTTATGTATGATTGATGAACTTAGGTGTTCGTTGTTTAAGACCCTAACTCAGCATGTCCTGGTAAATATTACACCCTTGCCTGCCCTATTCTTCTACTTACTAGCATGCTTTCCTAACATCCTACTTCTATGTGTTCTGGATTTAGGATTCTTGTGTTCCTAACCCCTGCTCCCTTTTGGTGTAATTGTTTGTTCTTAGCATGCTATATGTTCACCTAAGTTTGACTAAGAACTGAGTTGAGCCTCGGCAATATGGAGTTTTGCGTGAAACCTTGTGACTGTGTTTCCTACTTGCTGTTGTTTGCTGAACCTTTTCTAGAATATTTCTAAGTTGTTTTCACTCCTAATATGTTTTCACTTCTAAACCATTTCCACTCCCAAACTATTTTCACTTCTAAACTATTTTCACTTTTAAATTGGTTTCACTTCTGATATGTTTTCTTAAAATTATTCCTACTCTTTCAAGCACTCCCACTCCTACTCTTAGAATACATAGGATTCTGCTCCTCCAGTGTGTGTACTGCATAGGAATCCATGAGATTCCTCCGAACTCTGGCACACTAGGGCTGGCCCTTCCACACTGCACAAAAATGACTTCTCTTTAAAAGGGTCTTGGTGTGAGCATTGCCCGGGGTCCCTGAGGCCCTTGGGAACTTTGACACACCAGGATACTCTTTATTGGACACTATGAGATATGGTACTTTGGACTGTTTGAAGTTCTGGTTTGCCAAGTTTACTTTGGGCCTATCCAGACTCCCTATAGTATAGCATTACTTATTTCTGTAATTCATTTATAGTCTGTAATAATAATTCTTGTAAACAGATATTGGGGATATTAGTAAAAAGGGGGAGGGATTTTCATATAATTTTTGTGGGGCAATTGGGTAGAAATCATGCTCTTAGGATTACTATGACTATTTACTTGCATTAGGAACCATGCTCTTAGGATCATTTGTGCATTGGAAAACATGTTCATAGGCATCATACAATTTGTTCTAAAACTTCTGCTTTCTAAACTTCTACATACATCATGTCTGCTTAAGAATCCTGTCACTAGGGTGCTATTAACCCTGTCTAAAAAACACGATCATTCTCTTATGTGCATTAAAAACCATTCTTTAGGACTTTTATTGCACTCGCCTAAATACCATGCCTATATCGCATAAAATCAGTAGAAACCATGTCTATAAGAGTGAGTGTAAAAGCAGTCCCAACACCTAGATAACATGTTTATAGAGATGAATATATAAAATCAGTTCTGTAATGTTCAACACCTAGACACCATGCCTATAGGACATAATGAATGAACTGCCCGTTTAAAACCATTTATTGGTCTATTATGACCCTATTTGACAATTAGATATCCTTTTTATTGTACATCTCAGATCCACACCTAGGCAAGCCTGTAGGATAATCAAACTCTTGCAAAATGGTAAAACTATGTTTTGTTTAATTACTTGTGAACTGCCCAGATTCAGCAACCCCTAAAATCAGTAGGCAAACTGATTAGGTCTCCACTGCTTTGCTTCAACAAGATGCTGCTTATATTCTGTTTGTAATGCTCACCTAAATATCCTGCTTTAGGACTCTTAAAGTATCTGAAATATTGTTGCTTGAGACGTGAAATTGATTTCCTATTTGTGGAGGTAAATGTGATCCCCCTTAATTTTTCCTTTACCTGACAGTCCTACTTGTCTAAAATTGTCGCTTAGATTTTCTCCTTTTAAGGATGTTAGGAGAGTCTAGAAGTGCCTTAATTAGAGGTCCTAAACAGCTCCAAGGCCATAAGAAAGGGACGGGTAATGCACGCATAGAGTACATTTAATTAGAATCGCTTACATAACCACTAAGGGGAGGGTAATTGGGTAGTAAGGGATATGATGACTTGTGCACTAATGCCATGTGTAACCCCTCTAATTGAGGAAGGTTTTTCGGGTATTGCACAGAAGTGATCCTATAAGCTAATAAACCTAGGACCCATTTATTCCCATTTTTTGTAATCCATATGTGGGCTTAAACTGCTTTACTTGCTTAATGACTAATTCACCAAAAATGAGTTTTGCCAGGACCCACCGTTGTGGACCTCGAGGGGTGCCTAACACCTTCCCCTCAAGGCAATTTCAAACCCTTACCCAATCTTTGCTAATGTAAACCGGTTTCATGAGTTACTTGCATTAGGTGGCCTAACGCACCTTAAATCCATTAGGTGGGGACTCTTCAATTTCCATACCCTTTTCCCAAAAAGAAACGAGTTGTCCCAAAGCATGTCGAAATTCGGACTCCGCGAAAGGGGAAAAGGGGGGCGCGACAGCATGGCGACTCTGCGGGGGATTTTAGGCTTTTACCATAACAAACTTGCTTTTTGTAAATTAGTCTTAAGCATGATTCTTTTTTGTTAATACATGCGCACCATTTCCCTTTCCCCTTATGTGAATTTAATTGCTCGTTTTGAGCATTTATGATTTCCTTTACTACAGAAACTGACTTATTTCTTTGTTTTCCTTTCTTAAACGTCTTTCAATTATTAAATACCGCATTTATTATTTACCTAATGTGCAAACGTGACAACATGCTATTTACTGCTGCATAATTCATGGTCAACATCGTATTCCACTCGTGCGTAATCAATCCTATAGCAACGCTTGATGAGTGGTTGCGCTCTTCCTATATATCACCCTTTAAATTCATAAAGGATTATTTGCAGTAAAACTAGTCGATCAGCGGTGAAATCGACGGTTCCGTGCCTTTCCCCTCAAGTTGGCCACTTGAGGGTATCAGTCTAGATCCCCATAGTAACCTTACTCTGATTATAACTGTACAGGCATCATGGTCAAACCTAGTCGTGTTAATATGTTGTCCACATAATAACCCTTTAAGACAAACCTTATCCAAAAGTCCACCGGGGTTTCCATAATCCCAATGGACGCAACCACATTTTGTGCATTAATTTTGGAGAACTAAATGCCATTATGCTAATCGTGGATATATAAATAGTCAAATCTGGGGGGATAAAGGGCCTAACCTTATTTGTTTTGCTGAAAATGAGGCACGAGGTCCCCAGGTTCAGCATGGTCCATAGTATACCACCACTGCTACTAGATTGGTGGGAAGATCTTTCCTCAATGAAAGAGTAGAATATCTGGAGTAGGGCTTGATGGAGCTGGGAGAAAAGACAAGGAAAAGAATCACCGACTGCCACAATGCTGAAGGAGGCGAGAGAGGACATCTAGCAAGAGTATACTTGTTGTTGGGCATGCGCGAACTGGGGGACCTGATTGATGGAGTCAGAAAGATCAAGCCTGGGGAAGGTCTTTCTAGGACCAAGTAAATTAGATTTATTTGCTTCTCCAAATGTAATAAGGCCAAGTGCCAGTAGTGACTTATCTTTTATTATACTTAGTGTCGTTTTAAGATTCGTCTATTTTTTATATTAATGAAATGAGGCATTTATTGGCATCTAAGTTCTCCAAAACAACTTGTCGCTAGGACTACCTCGGTCACAATGAGGCTCCCAAAATAAGACGCGAATTTACATTCCGCAATATGTGTTTAAATATTGCAAATATTCTTTTCAGAACTCTTACTGACTTGGCTACCTTTTGTTTTTCTTTCTTTCTTTTGATTATTCTCATTCCCCAAAGGTTGGTTCATGCATACTGGCATCATCAGCATCATACTAGATCCAGGATCCCTCCACCTTATCCTCCTCCAATTTTTGAGGAGGGGGAAGAGGAAGTCCCTACCATCAGAGCTGTGGAAAGAGGATCATTCCTCAAGAATTGGACTGTCAGACCATCCAGGGTCCGACGAGTCTCAGGGTAGCAAGGCTGAACAACATTATTTTATTTTTTTGAATGATGATTTCCCTTTTTGCATTTTATTTAAAATAATATTTCCAATATTCCAACACGCTATTTTAATTATTGAAACCCGCATTTATTAGACATTTTCAATGAATTAATGATTACCATTATCACTTCTCTCTCATATCTTTATCTATACAGCATTACTATTTCCTATCTCGATGAACCGGCAACTGTGACATGTAATGAGGCAACACAATAAAAGCATAATGATTCAGAAGAAGAGGATGTCATACCTGAGGAAATTGTCAGAGAAGTGGAGGACTTTGAGAACAAGCCTAAGTCCAACCTGGACGAGACTGAAATAATCAACTTAGGAGATTCCGAAACTGTCAAGGAGACCCGCATCAGCGTTCACTTGTCGCCATCAGAAAAAGAAGAGTACACACACTTCTTTAAAGAGTATGAGGAAATCTTCGCATGGTCGTACGATGACATGACCCGATTAAGTACATCTATTGTGGCCCACAAACCTAATGTGTCCACCAGTGAAGCAGAAACTCAGGAAATTCAATCCTGATATGAGTCTGAGAATCAAAGAAAAAGTTATTAAGAAAATTAAGGCCAAGGTCCTCAAGGTATTGGAATACTCAACCTGGTTAGACAACATCGTGCCAGTTCCGAAGAAGGATGGAAGGTTAGAATATGTGTCGATTATTGAAGTCCAGATATCGTACCCACAGGGACTTGTGATTAACTATCCACTAAACTAAACTCAAACAAATATTTAACTAGAATTAATCTAAAATAGTAAATCAAAAGATTAAATAGACAACTAACTTAAAGATGAATTCAAGGTAAATTGATATTCTAGAGTTATGGGTTGTTAAACAATCACGTTGAGTTTTCGACCTAAATCTTCTAATCAGGTTTATTGATTGACGAGGTTAATATTGCTCGTAGTCTTCTCCCGAAGTACAACTCGCCTATTCAAGTTAACCTAATGCCTATATTCCTATGGAATCAGGATTAACAAGAACGCATTAATAATTCCCGTATAATAACCAAGCAAGGCGATTAGGTATATTCCTATCCTAACCGCAAATCCGCTCCCCTGAAGGGTTAAGATCTTGCTCTACCCAATCTTATATGCAATCTAGAATTCCCTCTCCCGAGTTCAACCCTAGATTCGTAGATAGTAGTCAATTGTGATCAAGCAATTGAATAATTAAGCACAAGATTGAATAAACAAACCAATTAAGATAAACAATAAGAATAATTCAAGCTTCAACTACAACATTCATGTAACACCCAATACTCTAGAACGAATAAACTATAAAACTAAAAGAAGAGAAGAGAAGAAAAACTGAGTAGAATCCTCTGTCCCAAAGTCTTCCCACGAAATTCTGCAAAAAGCTCCTTAATGTGATGTTTTTGGGTCTATTTATATGTTTAGAATGAACCCTAAACATCTCAAAGACTTCTATTCTAACTTGGAAACACTTAAAACCCGTCAAAACTCGGTTTTTCACTGTCCCGGGGCCCAGGCGTTTCAGCCCTAAAGCCTGGGTAAAGCCAGGTAGACCCTGGCGTTACAGCCCTAAGGCCTGGGTAATGCCTGGACCCCCCAGGCGTTATGGGTCTAACGCCTGGGTAACGCCAGGCTGCCCCAGGCTGTTTGGCTTGGCGCCTGGCTATCCCCTGGGTGTCCCCTCTCGCGTATTCTTCGACGTATTTGCATCCGTTTAGCCCCGTTTCCATTTCCAATTCACCTACACATAAAATAAACCCTATTAAGCACATACGACGTGTATTTTATCATTAAAGCACATAAAATGCGAGGTATATAATGCTTAAAATCACGAATTCTAGCCACACATCACCAGCCCAAAGGATGGTTTCCCACTTCCAAATATACACATCTTAATCGACAGTTGTGCCAGACATGAACTCCAGTCCTTTGTAGATTGTTTCGTCGATTACCATCAGACTTGGATGGACGAGGAGGATGCTGAGAAAACCGCTTTCATTACACCCTGGGGGTGTACTGTTACAAGATGATGACGTTCGGCCTAAAAATGTTGGGCCACCTACATGAGGGCCATGACTACTATCTTTCATGACATAATACATAAAGAGATTGAGGTGTATGTGGACGATGTCATCATTAAATCCAAGAAGGCCACGGATCAGATAGCAGACTTGAAAAAATTCTTCGACAGACTGCGAAAGTACAACCTGAAGTTAAACCCCGCAAAATGCGCATTCGGGGTTCCTGCCGGAAAGTTATTGGGATTCATTGTCAACCTCCGAGGGATAGAATTGGATCCGTCAAAAGTCAAAGCCATCCAAGAGATACCACCGCCAAAGAGTAAGAAGGATGTAATTAGTTTTTTGGGACGGCTAAACTATATCAGCCGATTCATAGCCCAATTCACAGTTATATGTGAGCCAATTTTCAAGATGTTGAAGAAGGATGCTGCAACTAGTTGGACCGAAGATGGTCAAAAGGCTTTTGACAAGATCAAGAAGTACTTATCAACACCACCAGTCTTGGTCCTGCCAGATCCAGGTAAACCACTGCTACTCTACCTTGCACTACTAGATAGAGCTTTCGGCTGTGTTCTGGGGCAGCACGACGAGACAGGGAGAAAAGAATAGGCCATCTACTACCTGAGTAAGAAGTTTACCCCCCATGAGGCACGGTACTCTTTGATGGAACTTACCTGCTATGCTTTAACCTGGATAGCTCAGAAGCTGAGGCATTACTTTTGTGCCTACACAACATACCTCAGATCGAGAATGGATCCTTTGAAATATACCTTTCAAAAACCTATGTCCGCTGACAAGCTGGTTAAGTGGAAAATCTTGTTGAGCGAGTTCGACATTGTTTATGTAACTCAGAAAGCAGTCAAAGGGTAGGCACTGACATATCATCTTGCTGAAAACCCTGTGGAAGGAGAATACGAACCTCTAAAATGTATTTTCCCGATGAAGAGGTACTATTCGTGGGAGAAAACATTATTGAATCCTATGATGGTTGGAGAATGTTCTTTGACAGAGCGGCGAATTTCAAAGGAGTCAGCACTGGAGCCGTTTTGGTATCGAAAACAGGTCAACATTATCTGGTATCTGCAAAACTCAGATTTCCCTGCACTAACAACATGGCGGAATACAAGGCTTGCATATTAGGACTCAACATGGCCATTGACATGAACATTCAGGAGCTGCCGATGATCGGTGAGTCAGATATTACCATATTTGCACCATGTGCAGGAATTGAGGAAAAGGTTCACAAAGATAGAGTTTCGACATGTTCCCAGAATTTAGAATGAGTTTGCCGATGCATTGGCCACTTTGTCATCAATGATATAGCATCCATATAAGAACTTCATTAATCATATCCCAGTAAGGATCCATAGTAATCCGGCATATTGTGCTTTTGTTGAAGAAGAAACAGATGGGAAGCCTTGGTTCCACGACATCAAAATGTATCTGACAAAAGGATAATACCCGGAAGCATGCAAACTATACTCAGAAACACATGCTTTAGAGATTTTCCAATAATTTCTTCCACAGCGGAGGAACCCTCTATAGAAGAACTCCTGATTTGGGATTATTGAGGTGTGTCGGCGCGAAAAAAGCTTCTAAGTTGCTAGAAGAGATACATGCCAGAACCTGCGGCCGGCATATGAATGGCTTTGTCTTGGCCAAGAAGATACTCAGGGCCGGCTATTTCTGGATAGCCATGGAGACAAATTGCATCGGATATGTTCAAAAATGCTACCAATGTCAAATGCATGCAGATATGATAAAAGTGCCGCCGAATGAGCTCAATGCAACAAACTCACCTTGGTCATTCGCCGCTTGTGGAATGGATGTCATTGGTCCAATCGAGCCCACCGCCTCAAATGGGCATCGGTTCATCTTGGTAGCTATTGATTACTTCACCAAATGGGTCGAAGCAGCATCTTACAAAGCAGTGAGTAAGAAAGTTGTGGAAGATTTTGTCCACGATCGGATTGTTTGTCGGTTCGGAGTTCCAGAATCCATCATCACTGACAATGCTGCCAATCTCAATAGTGATCTAATGAAAGCCATGTGCGAGACTTTCAAAATCAAGCACAAGAATTCCACAGCATACAGACCTCAAATTAATGGAGTCGTAGAAGCCTCCAACAAAACTATCAAGAAGATACTGAGGAAAATGGTAGAGAATCACAAACAAAGGCACGAGAAACTACCATTCGCCTTACTAGGATATCGTACCACAGTCTGCACATCAACCGAGGCAACACCCTATTTGCTGGTTTATGATACTGAAATTGTTATTCCCGCCGAAGTAGATATTCCTTCCTTGAGGATCATACAAAACGCTGAGCTCAGTGACGCAGAATGGATAAAGAGCCGTTATGAGAAACTAGCCCTCATAGACGGAAAAAGGATGAATGCGGTATGTCACGGACAACTTTATCAGAACAGGATGTCCAGAGCCTTCAACAAAAGAGTCAAGTCGAGACAGTTCACACCGGGGCAGCTGATGTTGAAGAAGATCTTTCCGCATCAGGATGAAGCTAAAGGGAAATTCTCTCCCAACTGGCAAGCTCCTTACATGGTTCACAGAGTATTGACAGGGGGAGCCCTCATACTCACAGAAATGGAGGGAGAAGTATGGGCAAAACCAATCAATTCAGATGCAGTCAAGCGATATTATGTGTAACTATTTATGTTTTCCGCATATGATGTAATTGAACTACGCTCGATCTGATTCCCGTTTAAGAGAGGATACATAGTCAGCCCTGTGGGTTCGGTCACAATTCACTAAAATTTTATTTTTCCCCACCATCAGAAACTGGGGTAGAATTTTGAGGACCCTCAAAATTCCGAAGCAAGTTCAGCCGATCACAGCATATATAGCAGTCAGAAATGCTTCCGTCTAACTGGGGCAGAATTTTGAGGAAGGCCCTCAAAGTTCTACGGTAGGAGAAGTTGCAATGTATCGGATCGTGTCACAGTCAGTGGTTCATCTAACCAATTTTCTGAAAAATATATTTTTTACTATGACTTTGAAAACTACGCATGCTTGCTTTTGAAATAACTCTATGTAGCAAACGCTACCCCCAATGATTTGAACTGAATCTTGAGAACGAGTAAAGCAAGTCAAGCAAGCTGACGAAGGCACGAACCGACCTCCCCCTTATAGAACTCATAATTTTTCTTTGAATGTAGGAACAAGTAATATGCACGCCTCGAAATCACAACCTTCATAACAACAACGATACTGAATCCACTTCTAGCTAAGAAATAATCTGCTATCACCTACTATTTGTTCTCTTTGCATGGGATTGAGCTCTGTCTCAATCTTGCATGAAGCTAAGCCCTGCCTTTATATTTGCATAAGGATAGGCATTGCTTTTTATTTGCATAAGACTAAGCTCTGTCTAAATCTTACATGAGGCTAAGCCCTACCTCCATATTTGCATAAGGCTAACGTTTCCTTCTCTTTACATGAGACTAAGATCTGTCTCAATCTTGTATGAGGCTAAGCCCTACCTCCATATTTGCATAATTCTAAGCATTGCCTTCTCTTTGCATGGGACTAAGCCCTGTCCCATATCTTGCATGAGGCTAAGCACTGCCTCCATATTTGCATAAGGCTAAGCATTTCCTTCAATTTGCATGGGACTAAGCTCTGTCCCAAATCTTGCATAAGGCTAAGCCCTGCCTCCATATTTGCATAAGGCTAAGCATTGCCTTCTCTTTGCATGGGACTAAGCCATGTCCCAGATCTTGCATGAGGCTAAGCCATGCCTCCATATTTGCATAAGGCTAGGCATTGCCTTCAATTCTTCATAAGACTAAGCAATGCCTTCAATTCTGCATGAGGCTAAGCCCTGCCCCGAATCTTGCATGAGGCTAAGCCCTGCCTCCATATTTACATAAGGCCAAGCATTGCCTTCACCTTGCACGAGACTAATCATTGTCTCTCTGGCATTACCTATTCTCTTTTTTCGGGCTAAGCACTACCCTCAAATTCATACAAGACTAAGCCTCATCTTGTTACTTCTAGCATCATGTCTTTGCATATCATGGGCTGAAATATCGCCAATTTGTCCGAGGGCATCATAGTCTGAAGGTACCATCCTCATAGCCGGAAGACGTCATGCCATGGCTTCAGGATCTCTCAAATTTACATATCATCATTCAAAGGCGTCATGGTTTGGAGGCACCATTTTTATGGCCCGAGAACTTCATCTCACGGCTTGCGAATCCCTCACTGAACAATTCATGGCCCATGACATCATGGTCTAAGGACGTTATCCTCAACCGTCCAAAGACGATTCTCATGGTCTGAAGGGAATTTGCATCATGTTTAAATTCATGCACAAATATATGCCCGTGGTAAATTTTTACTTGCAGGTGATCCGATGAGAAACCATTACCCAAACAGGAGCAATCCCGCTCCAGTTCCCTCATACTATCTCGAACTTGACTGTAATCCTTTCACCTATCCCAAATCTTGCGTACGTCCTTGTGGTAATTTCATCGGTATATTCCGCCGATGAATTCAGAACTACACACGGCCTGATTCCTGTAAAACCATGGATATGTAGGCATCTCGGAAACCAGAGTGCGGCCTAAATCTCCCAAACCATCTCGCTCGGTCAAAATTGGCCATCATATCTTTACCCGACTACTCTTTCATCCTTCCCGGGTAAAGAGGGGCAGCTGCTGATACCCAATTATTCCCTATAATATTTTCAAAATTCATATATACTTCCAAAACCATGCATTAGCATCAATAGTATTTTCCCATAGTTTCTCCATTTTTGAGGATTTCTAATTAATTTATCCCAGTATTTTATTATATAAGTAATCATTAACTGCACTACAAATAATTTTATAGCAATTTTACGATTTACTTTTGCTATTTATATTAACACTAAGCCTAATTATTTCACAAATGGCCATATTTACATTTTTGGGTTAAAATTGCAATAACTTTGCAATTATAGACCATCTATGAATTATTACATAACCTTACCAGAAAATAGCTTGTTGCATTTTTAAAATATTGAGTAATTATTTTAAAACATTTCTATGCATGAAAACCATTTTTATAATCTGTTATTTTTATAAATTATTTTTATCAATTAACTGGGTATTTAACAAATAGCCCTTTTAATTTCTTTAACTTTTCGGACCTAACCCTTTTAATACCATCCCAAACCCCTTAATAATACCAGCCTAATTCACCTTAAGCCCAATCTGCACCTACCCGACCGGAACCCCCATCAAATGTGGCCATTGATCTTTTAGATCAACGGTCAACATTAAACCTTACCATATTAATCTCTAAACAAACCCTAACCCCCCCCCCCCCCCCCCCCCCCCTTTTTT
>ML376855.1:28964-66848 GCA_005239525.1 Nicotiana knightiana
ACCCCTTATTCTCTCATTCGTCCATCATTTGTTTCCCTAACCTCTCCAATTCTCTCTCGACCTACCCCTAACCCTAACCGCCGTCACCGACGAAAAGCTCTTATCTATGGAGATTCTTAGTATTCTCCGATCATTACCAACCGTTTATGCTTCCAGGTTGTTCGATTACACGGATCCTTGAGAAAATCTCATGGATATTCAACTTGTTCTTGCCTAAAACTTCTTTACTGGCCTGTCTAGGGCCATTCTCGTTTGTGAGTAGATTTCCTCCTATATTTAGTTCGAATCTATGGCTTTTACCAAGTTTCTCTCATCTCAGTTGTTTTTTGAAAAAACCCTAGTTCTACGACTACTTGAATCTGTTCAGATCTTTGTAGATCTGAAATGATTCGGGTGTTATTTGACTCTTTCCCTCAAAAATCTTCTGTTTTGAATAACTATTTCGATTCCATTTACTTTTTCTGAAATTAAGGTTCATCCCGAGTCTCTTCAAAAGAGTTTTCTAACTTTTAAATGTTTAATCAAATTATTTCTTTACATGTTTTATTGATTTTCGTATGTATGCCAAAACCCTAACTGTTTCTGTTTATAACATTGATTTCTTCCATTTTTTCCCGTTATTATGTTTAATTCTGTGAACTAGTTACATTGACTGATTCTATTTATGTTTCGAATGATTCTTTCCTGTTAAAATCAGTATTTTCTGGGATTCTTACCTATTTCCTTATTTGTGATTTTTATTAGTAATACTTTCCTTATTTTGATTATCAATCTGACTTTAGGGGCTTGATTGACTCCTATATGGTATAGGACTGATTTACTGCCTTATTTAAGCCCTAATTTTGTACCGTTAATGGACTCCCATATCATAAGGGGTCTTTTCCCGATCTTCCGTATGATTGATTGATTAAATCCCCCAATTAACTGGTTGATTTATTTGGGTTACCCTGTTTATGAATTCTTAATTATTCTTGCCTTATTTGTTTACCTTACTAAGTGTTTTATATAATTTCAGTACTGATTCTTCAACACACACGAACAACAGTTCAAACATACACACAAAAAAAACTTCACTCTCATCTCTCTCTCTGCTACTTGTGTTCATTGCTTTTCTAGCCGGCTGAAAGCCAAGGCTAGACTGTTGAATCCTGCCTACTTTACCTTCTGTTTTGCTTCCCTTAACTGGTATATTTCTACTCCTAATATCATTCATTATACTATGAAGTTCAAATTTGTATGCTCTCTGTTGTTGTACTTCTGTTAAACCCATGTGTCTTATGTACTAGTTAACTACTATGTATGTAGCTTATATGTTTTTCTGTTACTGCCTTAATCAACATGTTTACTCCTGTTTAAGTTTCACTCTTCCTGTTTATTGCTTTAATCAACATGTTTACTCTTGTTTAGGTTTCACTCTAATCAACATGTTTACTTCTGTGTTCAAATTCCAGTCTTCCCTGTTTATTACAACATGTTTACTTCTGTGTTTAAGGTTCAATCTTCCCTGTCTATTGCCTTAAGCCAACATGCTTATTTTGGTGTCTTAGACTCCTATTTTTCTGTCTAATTGACTTCAATTGGTATGATCAATTCTGTGTAGTTAAAACCTTGTCCTCTCTGTGAATTGATTAGCATGACTGTTCTTACATTAAACTTCTATGTTTCCCTATCTATTGCTTGAACCAGTATGCTTACTTCCATAGTTATGTATGATTGATGAACTTAGGTGTTCGTTGTTTAAGACCCTAACTCAGCATGTCCTGGTAAATATTACACCCTTGCCTGCTCTATGCTTCTACTTACTAGCATGTTTCCCTAACACCCTGCTTCTATGTGTTCTTGATTCAGGATTCTTGTGCTCCCAACCCCGGCTACCTTTTGGTGTAATTGCTTGTTCTCAGCATGCTATATGTTCAACTAAGTTTGACTAAGAATTGAGTTGAGTCTGGGCAATATGGAGTTTTTTGTGAAACCTTGTGACTGTGCTATAATTCACCTAAGTTTGACTAAGAATTGAGTTGAGTCTGGGCAATATGAAGTTTTGTGTGAAACCTTATGACTGTGTTTCCTACTTGTTGTTGTTTATTGAACCTTTTCTAGAATATTTCTAAGTTGTTTTCACTCCTAATATATTTTCACTTCTAAACCATTTCCATTCCCAAACTATTTTCACTTCTAAACTATTTTCACTTTTAAATTGGTTTCACTTCTGATATGTTTTCTTAAAATTATTCCTACTCTTTCAAGCACTCCCACGCCTACTCTTAGAATACATAGGATTCTCCCCCTCCAGTGTGTGTACTGCCTAGGAATCCATGAGATTCCTTCGAACTCTGGCACACTGGGGCTGGCCCTTCCACACTGCACAAAAATGACTTCTCTTTAAAAAGGTCTTGGTTGTGAGCATTATCCGGGGTCCCTGAGGCCCTTGGGAACTTTGACACACCAGCATACTCTTTATTGGACACTATGAGATATGGTACTTTGGACTGTTTGAAGGACTGGTTTGCCAAGTTCACTTTGGGCCTATCCAGGCTCCCTATAGTATAGCATTACTTATTTCTGTAATTCATTTATGGTCTGTAGTAATAATTCTTGTAAGCAGATATTGGGGATATTAGTAAAACAGGGGAGGGATTTTCATATAATTTTTGTGGGGAAATTCGGTAGAAATCATGCTCTTTGGATTACTATGACTACTGCTTGCTTAGGAACCATGCTCTTAGGATCATTTGTGCAATAGAAAACATATTCATAGGCATCATACCATTTGTTCTAAAACTTCTGCTTTCTAAACTTCTACATACGTCATGTCTGCTTAAGAATCCTGTCACTAGGGTGCTATTAACCCTGTCTAAAAATCACGATCATTCTCTCATGTGCATTAGAATCCATGCTTTAGGAATTTTATTGCACTCGCCTAAATACCATGCCTATATCGCATAAAATCAGTAGCAACCATGTCTATAAAAGTAAGTTTAAAAGAAGTCCCAACACCTTGATAACATGTTTATAGAGATGAATATATAAAATCAGTTCTGTAATGTTCAGCACCTAGACATCATGCCTATAGGACATAATGAATGAACTGCCTGTTTAAAATAGTTTATTAGTATATTATGACCCTGACGACAATTAGATATCCCGTTTATAGGACATCTCAGATCCATGCCTAGGCAAGACTGTAGGATAATCAAACTCTTGAAAAATGGTAAAATTGTACTTTGTTTAATTACTTGTGAACTGCCCAGATTCAGCAACCCCTAAAATCAATGGGCAAACTGATTAGGTCTCCACTGCTTTGCTTTAACAAGATGTTGCATATATACTGTTTTTCATGCTCACCTAAATATCCTGCTTTACGACTCTTAAAGTATCTGAAATACTGTTGTTTGAGACGTGCAATTGACTGCTTATTTGTGGAGGTAAATGTGAGCCCCCTTAATTGTTCCTTTACCTGACAGTCCTGTTTTTTTAATATTGTAACTTAGATTTTTTTTTGCTTTTAAGCACTTTAGGAGAGTCTAGAACTGCCTTAATTAGAGGTCCTAAACACCTCCATGGCCATAAGAAATGGACGGGTAATGCACGCATAGAGTACATTTAATTAGAATCTCTTACATAACCACTAAGTGGAGGGTAATTGGGTAGTAAGAGATATGATAACCAGTGCGCTAATGCCACGTGTAACCCCTCTAATTAAGGAAGGTTTACCGGGCATTGCACAGAAGTGATCCTATACGCTAATAAACCTAAGACCCATTTATTCCCATTTTTTGTAATTCATATGTGTGTTTAAACTGCTTTACTTGCTTAATGACTAATTCACCAAAAATGAGTTTTGCTAGGACCTGCTGTTGTGGACCTCGAGGGGTGCCTAACACCTTCCCCTCAAGGTAATTTCAAGCCCTTACCCAATCTCTGGTAATGTAAATCGGTTTCATAAGTTACTTACATTAAGTGCCCTAACACACCTTAAATTTGTTAGGTGGCGACTCTTCAATTTCCATACCCCTTTCCCAAAAGGAAACGAGTTGTCCCAAATAATGTCGAAACCCGGACTCCACGAAAGGGGAAAAAGGGGCGCGACAGGGGTATTATTTATAAGGGATATAATGTTTAATGGTAAAATAAATGAGAGGTTGGAAATATCCCAAGTTGAGTTGGATATGAGGGTTGCTACGGATTTATTTATTTCATGCTTAGGTATGGGGCCATGGATGAGGTGGAGGAGTGAAACATTATTGGCAATCCAACGATCGTTCCAAATTTATATGTTTTTCCCATTAACCATAGTCCATCTTGTGCATGTGTGGCCATAGTTAATAGTATTTATCATACTTTTCCATATGTAGGATGGTCTTGAGTGAGACTTAGTAAGGTATAGGAAGCTATTAGTATTATTATGTTGTGGATCATATTTAGCAGCTAGGATTCTAGTCCATATGGAGTTATTTGAGTTTGTGTAACGCCAAAGGAGTCCTGTGAGGATAGATTTGTTTTTAGTGACTAGTTTTTGGATGTCTAGTCCTCCTTATGATTTAGGATATGTACATTTATCCCAGTTTACTAGGTGAATTTTCTTTTTTTTGATCAATTGTGCCCAAGAGGATATCTCGTTGCAGCCGATCAATTTTAGTGATGACTTTGGGAGGTAGTAGATTAATTTTCATTGCATGGACAGGAATTGTATTTAGGACAGATTTAACAAGAGCGACTCTTCCTGCTAGGGTGAGGAATTTCGCTCTCCAATCTGAGAGTTTAGTGGTGATTTGATCAATAATGTATTGGTAGTCAACAGTTTTGGATTGGTTGGTAGTTATTGGAAAACCTAGGTATTTACCAAAGTTGGTGGCAATGGAGATGTTTAGAGATGTGGCAATGGATTGGCTAAGGATTGGGTTGACATTGTTAGAGAAGAATAATTTTGATTTGTGGAAGTTGATACGTTGACCAGTTTTTAAACTTAGTTGATTGAATATGTCTATTATGGTAGAGGTGTTATTAGTAGTTTCTTGTGCTAGTAAGATGAGATCATCAACATACATTAGGTGAGAGAGTGGATGAGCATTTCTATGCAGTCTTATTGGAGTCCATTTACAAATATCTACATTGTGTTCGATTATTCTGGAAAGGGACTCCATGCAAATTATGAATAGGTATGGTGATAGGGGGTCACCTTGCCTTATACCTCTAGAAGGTTGGAAAAAGGGGGTTGGTGTGCCACTGATCAATACTGATATGGAGGAAGTTGTGACACAGTAAATTATGAGGTTGATTAGAGGTAAGGGAAAACTTAAGTGGTCTAAAGTTAGATTGGGAAGGAAAAGTCTAATTCTATTAACAATGATTTTTGTAATAATGTTTTATATTGTGTTACAAAGGCCAATTGGTCTATATTGGGTGGTTGATTCTGGATAGGTGGTTTTTCGTATCAATATAATGTTAGTTTTGTTAATTTTCGGAGGAATAGTAGAATTATTGAAAGCTTGTTGAAAAGTGTGGTTAACAGCTTGTTTGGTTTGCGTCCAAACGTTTTGGAAGAAAATGGGGTGTAATCCATCAGGGGCCGGTGCTTTTAGTGGTTTAAATGAGTATACTGTCTTAGTAATTTCTGCAGTAGATAATGGGCGACTAAGGAATTTTTCGTCATCCTCAATTAATGATTTAGAGAAGGTAGGAATGTATTCCTTTTTGGAATTGGGTTAGTTCAGTTGTAAAAAACTTTTTGTAATAGTTAAGGATTGTATCATGTATGACCATGGTGTCATAGGTCCAACTTCCTACTGAATCATGCAAGCTTAGGATCCTATTACTTCTTATTATTATTATTGTGGAAAGGTGAAAGAAGGCACTATTGGCATCCTCTCATTTAGCCATTTGACACGGAATTTTAAATTCCAAAATTCCTCCTCACTCCTTAATAAACTGTTAAGGTCAGTGATTAGTCTGTTTTCTCGATTATAATAAAAGTAAATTTTAGTGTGTGGGTCCATATTTTGTAGCCCTTTGAGACGGGAAATTAAGGTCTTCTTTTTTGTAAAAAATATTCCCAAACGTGTTGACATTTCAGTGGTTGGCTAAGTCAATGAATATTTTTAATCCGGTGGAGTAGTCCTGAACATTTAGCCATGTGTGGGTAACAATATCATGGAATTGAGGGTGTTGAAGCCACATTGTTTATAGTTTGAACTTTAACCTAGGTTTTGGGAAACGTTTTGTTAAATTTAAAACTAGTGCGCAATGATCCGAGTGTGTGTGGGGTAGGTGTTTAACGGTTGAATCTTGAAAAAGCTTACACCATTTGTTGTTAGCGTAAAATTTGTCGAGTTTTTCCATTATAATTGATTTGGGGTTATTGTTAGTGTGATTGAATTTAGGTTTATTAGTCCATGTAAAGCTAGGGCCAGAAAAACCTAAGTCTATCATTTTAATATTGTTAAGGCATTTATTAAAAGCCTAGTCATCTTAAGATTTATAGGGGCTCCTCCTAGTTTATCATTGGACGTAGAGACATCATTGAACTCACCACAAAGAAGCCATGCACACTGGTGGGTGTTATGGACAGTTTGGAGGTTGTTCCATAACACTTGTCTATTTGAAAAATTGTTACTGCCATATATCAAGGAAAATAACCAAGTATGTGATTTGTTTACCTGGACTGATGCGTGAATTTCCTGGCTTGTGACTGCTACTTGATCCACAATCAATTCATTGGCTCGCCAAAGTAGAACTATTCCTCCTTATTGCCCTTGAGCTGCTACTTGGATGAGATCTGTGTAGTTTTGGTCATCCATTTTTGCTTATGTGAGACATAGGATTGATGGATTGTTCCATGATAGTAAGAAACTCAGATTCCGGCGAAATTCTTAATTATGGGTGTTGATACCCAATTTTTCCTAAAAAATATTTCAAAATGCATATGTCTTCAAAATCATGCATTAGCATCAATTTGTATTTTTTTACAATTTTCTAAATATTTTATTAATTTGCACAGTATTTTATTCCAATAAATAATTACAAAATTGCATCACAAATGATTTTAAATCATTTTCTTGATTTAATATTACTATTATGGTCCTATTAAGTCCAAATTATTCTATAAATAGCCAATTTGGCACCTTTTGGCTACAATTGCAATAACTTTGCAATTGTAGCCCATGCGTATAATTTTTGTATTATTTTTTACCAGAAATTAGTCTTTTGTATTTCAAATACTAAATAACCATTTTTAAAATATTTCTATACATGAAATTCATTTTTTATAATTAGTAATTATTTTACAAATTATTTTTTTAATCAATTTATTTGGGGTATCCAACCAATAGCCATTTTTATTTTTGATTATAGCCTAAACTAGCTAGCCCAAATACCTGATACACTAGCCCAATATAACCCGAGCCCAAACCCCTACCTAACCCGGCCCAAATTCTTGTTAAATCCCGACGGTCCAGATCCTCCTTACCATAATTAAACCCAAACGACCCCTCCCCCCAACCCTCTCATTTTCACTCACCCTCTCTGCCGTTACACTTCACTCTCCTCTCCAAATCCTCTCTAATCCTAACCCTAACTCTCACCTCGCGGCCTCTCATCTGTCGTCAACCATGGTGATTCCTCACCACCCTCAAGCCTCTCATGGCTCTCTTATGCCGGTATTACTTGTCTCTAAGGCCCTCAAGAGACGAGGGTCAGTCCACTCACACCTTAGGCCTGTTCTTTCTTGTTTCAAGTCGCCATGGCTCGATCTTGAGTAAAATCTTTCTATTTTTGCTAAAACCTATGGGTCTCTAAGCTGGTCTCTTCATCTCTGTGTTATTTTACGAAAAACCCACTTTCATCTCTTGAACTTCTCAGATCTGTACAGATCTGAGATGGATCAAACTGTTTTCCGCTTGTTTTTATGAAAACCTTCTAATATTCGAAGTGTTTTTTCATTTTCCAAAACTAGGGTTTCCCGAAAATCCTTTTCTCTAAAACATTTTCTGATTTTAAGTGTTTAATCTCCTATTCCTATGTGTTTTCGGCTGATTATGTTGAGTTTACCTCAACCCTAACTAGTTTATCCTAAAACCCCAATTTTTGGACATTTTTGTTTGGATTCTGAGTTTGACCGTGTTACTTGTGCACTGTTTTCGATCTATGCTTTGATTCTCATGATTTTCCTTTATCTTAATTCGATGTCCTGTGATTTTTACCCTAGTATATTTTTATTAGGGTTTAGGATTCTACTCTCGACTGATCCAGTATGTTTATGATTGGCCTACTTGTTTATTCATGGAAACCTATGTTATTTTCCTTGAAATCAGTATTATTTCGAGTCCTTGATTCACTGATTTGCTATGGTAATACCTGTATGCTAATTTCTGGTTATTTTCCCTATTTTTCATAACTGTTAATTATTTATTGTCTTATCTTTGATTAACCGTGAAATTTTTTGACCCTTACTAAGTGTTTTCTTAATTAAACTCTTTTGTACTTACCCCTAATTACCTACTCTGTACCTAAGGTTACTTGATTATCTGTCATGTTCTTGACTGTTGGTTGGTTACCCCTTAATTGGTGGAAAGTTGGCTGATTTTATGTATGATTGAATCTGTAACTTTCCCTAATTTCTACATAGTTGATTCTTTACCTTATTCTGTCTAGCTCTCAACTACTATATATACTCTCCTACATTATCACTTCTAAGACACTGACACTGAACTCAAAACACAGGAAGACATTAGTTCAAAAAGCTCTCTCTTATACTCAAAGCTTTTCTGCTCTCTTTCTTTATTTGTTACTTACTACTGTTCTGAATTAGCCGACTGCAAGACAAAGCTAATTATTGTGATCTCCTATCCTTCACTTTGTGTTTACTATCCCCTTACTGGTATGTTCTGATTTCAATTCAAGTCCCAAAACCAACATGTTTCTGTTACTGCTTCAGTTTATCATCTTTCTGATCTGTTTCTATCTATGTTTTGTTGTTCAACATGTAATTGACATGTCTACATCATTGTTCATCTAGAATATTATGTTATGCCCCACTGCCCTTTAGGATCAGTATGCTTATGAATAAGTTACCCCCTTGTAGTATGTCCCAATATGATCTGCTATATCTCATGTTTACTTATTTTCTAGCATGAACCTTTCTTTGCAAAGTAATTTTTATCCTAAGTTGTCTTGATTCTGTGTTGATTCTGAAATTCATGTTGTGTTGATACCATTAGCAATCCCCATAAACCCTATACAAGAACTTCTATGATCATGTATACTATGTGCTCAATGTATCCCCAATTTCCATCACCCCTGTATGAAGGACTGTGATTTGAATGTGCTGAATATGTTTGTGCTGTGATTAGTCTATTGTTTGTTAATTGTCCTACTCTTGTCAACAAACGATTTCCTTACTACACAACTCTCCTATTTTATAAAACTGTTTCAACTGTATTTTTCCAAATGTTTCCTTTCCTATTAAAACCTTTTCAAAACTATGTCAAGCACTCTCACTCTACTCTTAGGTCCTTAGGTTCTACCCCTCCAGTGTATGACTGCCTTGGGATTCCTATGAGATCCATGCGAACTTTGATGCACTGGGGCTGGCCCTTCCACACTACACTTACTCAATTATAGTTATGAAATTTGGGGGTGAGCACTGTCCGGGATCCCTTGAGATCCTTAGGGAACTCTAACACACCCGGATATGAGAAAGGCTATGAAACATTTGAGCACTTGAGGTTCTGGGAATCTGGGCCTGTTTTTCAGGCTCCCTATAGTTTAACTTCTTAATTTCCTTTATCTATTTATGTAATTTACTCAGTTGGTCTGTAATAATTATTTGTAAACATATATTGGGGATGGCTAGTGAAAAGAGGAGGGTAGCTATATATGTTATCAATATTAAGGGGTAGAAACCATGCCTTAGGTTTACATTTCCTATATGTGCATTAGAATCCATGTTTAGGACCAATACATTCTAAGCATGTCATGCATTAGATATCATGTTTTAGGTTTACTGCTTCAACATCTCATTTGACCCTACTTATCACTTAGAAATCCTGCTTCTAGGCTAAATAATAGCATCAACATAAANATTATTTATCACTTAGAAATCCTGCTTCTAGGCTAAATAATAGCTTCAACATAAAAATGTTGCTCTTGCACATCCTGAAATTATGATGTAACTTCCTGTGCATTTAGAAATCATGCTTTAGGAATTCTGAAACCATTCCGCATCTCTATGTTCATAGTAGATACCATGTTGTAGGATCTCGCCCAGCCACACTTAGTTAAACTACTGATGCATGAAAAAGATATAAGACGGTCTCATATTTGATCATCCTGTTTTAAATAAACTAGTGATAATCCCTATATTTTGTAACACCTAGAAAAGCATGGTTTTAGGTAAAACAACTTCTAAACTATTTTTTTTAACAATTCTGGTAATTATTATGCACAATCCCATGCCCAGGAAAGCCTTAGGTAATTAATCTCTTTAAAAACTGGAAGACTATTGCTTTGTGTTTACTGCTTAATTGTTAACATGATTTTTTTAAAACTCAATAGGCGAACCGATTAGGTCCTGCTTCTGTGTTTGAAGTTGCATACCTTCTGTGTTCTGATTTTCACTTAGACATCATGTTTTAGGATCCTGCTTAATAATATTGCCCTTGTTTGTGTTTGAGACGTGCTGCTTATGTGCATTATCTGTGGAGGTAAATCTGAGCCTCTTAACTGCTTTTTCCTGTTTTATCTGTTCAAATCCTATCTATTATTGCCTGTCGACTAGTATTTTCTCCTTTCAACCTTAGGGGTCTGTCTAGAACTACCTATAGGTAGAGGTCCTAAATTCCTCCAGTGCCATTGAGAAAGGACGGGTAACAGCATACATATAGATCGTTAAAAAACACTCGCTTTAATAACCGCTAAGGGGTGGGGAAGGGTAGATATGGATATGATGACCGGTGCGCTAATGCAATGTGTAGCCCCTCTTCTGAGGAGTGATTACCGAGTATTATACCGATGTGATCCTATAGGATAAACAACCTAGGACCCCCCATACCTTACATATGCGTGTAGATCATAACTCTTTCAAAACCTTACTTGTGTGCTTAGACTGTAAATCTTTCAAAACCTTATATATGTGCTTAGACTTTAAATCTTTTAAACTTTAGCACATATGTATGCTTAGACTGTGAATCTTCCCAAAATCTTTATTTGTTTACCTATATGTTTTATTTGCTTATGTGCTACCTGTTTTAAAATTCATGAAGCTTGTTTGACAGGGAACCACAGTTGTGGATTTTAAGGGGTGCCTAACACCTTCCCTTTGGAGTAATTTCAAGCCCTTACCCAATCTCTGGTTATTCAATTAGTGTTATTGTGACCCTTAATAGGTTCCCTAACGCACCTTAAAATCGTTAGGTGGCGACTCTTCAATTCCTTATCCCTTTCCCAAAAGGAAACGAGTTTTCCCAATAATGTCGAATACCCTGACCGACCTGAAAGACGAGGAAAGAGGGGGGGCGCGACAGCATGGCGACTCTGCTGGGGATTTATCTAGGCTTTTACCATTACAAACTGCTTTGTGACCTTGTCTTTACTTTGTTAATACTTGAGACCTTTCCCTTTCCCCCTTTTATTTGACATTAATTGATTATCTCTTTCAAGTATTTATTAATTTAGAATCAAAACTGACATGTTTCTTATTGTTTTTCTTCGTAACTACTTTTTCAATTATAACTGTTATATTTACCGCTTTCATAACGTGCAAATACATGACAAACATGCTTTTATTGCTCATTTATTGTTGCATAATCATGCTCAACATCATATTCCACTCGTGCCTATTAAAATCCTATAGCAACGCTTGATGAGTGTTTGTGCCCTTGCATTTTATACCACCCCTAAATTCGGAAATGCTTATTTGCGGTAAAACTAGTCGATCAGCGGTGCAGTCGACGGTTCCATGCCTTTCCCCCTCAAGTTGTCCACTTGAGGGTACCAGTTTAAAACCCCATAGAAACCTTACTCTGTTATATTGTGCATGCATCATGGTCAAACCTAGCCGGATTAGCGTGTTGTCCTCAGAATAACCCTTTAAGATAGCCTTATCCAAAAGTCCATAGGGTTTTTCATAATCCCAACAGACACAAAGATGTTCTGTGCATTTATTTGGAGAACTAAATGCATGCATGCTAATCATAAGTGTATAAATAGTCGAGTCTTGCGGGGATAAGGGTCTAACCTTATCTATTTTGCAGAAAATGAGGTTCGGCCTGGTGCAAACAATACCACCAATACCTGTTATTGGGCATGCACGACCTAGGGAACCTGATTGACAGAACCAAGAAGACCAAGCCTGGGGAAGGTCTTTCGGGGACTAAGTAGTCTAGGTTTCCTTTTCATTGCTTTTACCAATGGAATAAGGCCAACGGCCATTAGTGAATTTATTTCTTGCTTATTATTTTAGTGTCGTTTTGGACTCGTCTATTTTACATTAATGAAAATGAGCCATTTTGCATCTAAGTTCTCCAAAACTCAACTTGTCGCAAGGCCTACCTCGGGCACAACGAGGCTCCCAAGTTAGGGCACGATTTTATTCCTGCACTATGTGTTTAAATACTGCAATATTTTTCTCATGATCATCACTGACTTGGCTACCTTTTATTTTTATTTTTGTTTCTTTCTTTTGATTATTCCTCTCCCCAAAAGTTGGTTTGTGCATTTAATCATATCACACAAGATCCAGAGGGGCCTCCACCTTCTCCTCCTCCTAGTCCACCTAACCTGGAAGATGAAGATGTGGATTGTAGTGTTATTGTTGAGGAGGAGGAAAAGGAAGGCCCTACCATCCAAGCTGTGAGTAAGGGATCATTCCTCAGGAATTGGACTGTCAGACCATCCAGGGCCCGACGAGTCCCGGGGTAGCAAGGCTGAACAAGCATTGTTTATTTTAGTTTGCTAATGATTTCCTTTTTCGCATTTTCATTTTTTGCATTTTCCAATAAAATCTCCAATGTTCCAAAAGTTCAAAAATCACTTTTATGTTTCAACGAATCTTTATTCATTTATTATCATTTTGTCTTATTATTTTATCTTACAACATTATTATTTCCTGTCCTGATGAACCAATGACTATGATATGCAATGAGACAATGCAACAAAAGGACAGTGATTCAGAGGAAGAAGATACCATACCCGATGAAATTATCAGAGAAGTTGAGGATTTTGAAAAAGACCTAAGTCCAATCTGGACGAAACCGAGATATTCAACCTGGGAGATTCAGAAACTGTCAAGGAAAGTCGCATCAGCATTCATCTATCGCCATCAGAGAAAGTGGAATACACACAATTCTTGAAAGAGTATGAATACATATTTGCATGGTCGTACGATGACATGACTGGTCTAAGTACATCCATTGTGGCTCACAAGTTACCAACCAATCCAATGTGTCCGCCGGTAAAGCAGAAGCTCAGAAAATTCAAGCCTAATATGAGTCTAAAAATCAAAGAGGAAGTTACTAAGCAAATCAATGCCAAGGTTCTCAAGGTAGTTGAATATCCAACATGGTTAGCCAACATCGTTCCAATACCCAAGAGAGATGGAAAGGTCAGAGTTTGTGTCGACTACTGGGATCTCAACCGGGCTAGTCTGAAGGATGATTTTCCTCTCCCGAACATACACATCTTGTTTGACAATTGTGCAAAGCATGAACTTCAATCGTTCGTGGATTGTTTTGCTGGTTACCACCAGATTTGGATGGACGAGGAAGACACTAAGAAGACGGCTTTCATCATGCCGTGGGGAGTCTACTGTTATAAGATGATGTCGTTCAGCCTAAAGAATGTTGGGGCCACCTACATGAGAGCTATGACCACCATATTCCATGATATGATACATAAATAAATTGAGGTGTATGTGGATAAAGTCATCATCAACTCCAAAAGAGCCACTGACCATACAACAGATTTGAGAAAGTTCTTCAACAGGATGAGAAAGTACAACTTGAAATTAAACCCCGCGAAATGTGCGTTCGGGGTTCCTGCTGGGAAATTGCTTGGGTTCATCGTCAGCTACCGAGTAATAGAACTGGATCCATCAAAGGTCAAATCCATCTAAGAATTTCCACCGCCAAAGAAGAAGAAAGATGTAATGAGTTTCCTAGGACGCCTTAACTACATCAGTTGATTCATAGCCCTGTCCACGTTATATGTGAACCAATCTTCAAGACGCTGAAGAAAGATGTTGCGACCGAATGGACCGATGATTGTCAGAAATCTTTTGATAGAATCAAGGAATATTTGTCAACATCCCCAGTCTTGGTCCCGCCAGAGCCAGGTAGACCCTTGCTACTCTACCTTGTGGTACTAGATGGAGCTTTTGGCTGCGTTCTGGGGCAGCACGGTGAGACAGGAAAAAATGAACATGCTATTTATTATCTAAGTAAGAAGTTCACTCCACATGAGGCACGATATTCTCTACTGGAACGCACATCCTGTGCTCTAACCTGGGTAGCCCAGAAGCTAAGGCATTACTTCTGTGCCTACACAACGTATCTCATATCAAGGATGGATCCCTTGAAATATATCTTTCAGAAGCCCATGCCCACTGGCAAACTGGCCAAATGGAAAATCCTGCTGAGTGAGTTCGACATTGTCTATGTGACTCAGAAAGCGGTCAAGGGGCAAGCACTGGCAGATCATCGTGTCGAGAACACCGTGGGATGAGAATACGAACCCTTGAAAATATATTTTCCCGATGAAGAAGTGTCATTCATAGGGGAGGACATTGCAGAATCCTATGAAGGGTGGAGAATGTTCTTCGGCGAAGCAGCCAATTTCAAAGGAGTCGGCATTGGAGCTGTCCTGATATCTGAAACAGGTCAACACTACCCAGTATCTGCCAAACTCAGATTTCCCTGTACTAACAATATGGCATAATATGAGGCCTGCATCTTAGGGCTCAATATGGCCATTGACATGAATATCCAGGAGTTGCTAGTAATTGGTGACTCAGATCTGCTAATACACCAAGTACAAAGAGAATGGGCTACCAAGAATTCCAAGATATTGCCATATCTGCACCATGTGCAAGAATTGAGGAAAAGGTTCACAAAAATAGAATTTTGGCACGTCCCCAGAGTTCAGAACTAGTTTGTCGATGCATTGGCCACTCTATCATCCATGATACAACACCCAGATAAGAACTTCATTGATCCTATTCTAGTGAAGACCCATAACCAGCTGGCATATTGTGCCCATGTTGAAGAAGAAGCAGACGGAAGACCATGGTTCCACGACATCAGGGAATACTTGTCAAAGGGAGAGTACAAAGAGCTTGCAAATCACACTCAGAAACGCACGCTCCGGAGATTGTCCAATAATTTCTTTCTCAGCGGAGGAAACCAGTACAGAAGGACTCCTGACTTGGGATTATTAAGATGTGTCGATGCAAAGGAAGCCTCCAGACTACTTGAAGAGATACATGATGGGACTTGTAGCCCACACATGAATGGTCTTGTCTTAGCAAAGAAAACACTCAGAGCCGGTTACTTTTGGATGACCATGGAAAAAGACTGCATCCAATATGTCCGAAAATGCTATCGATGTTAGGTGCATGCAGATATGATAAAGGTACACCCAAATGAGCTCAATGCAACAAGCTCACCTTGGTCGTTCGTCGCCTGGGGAATGGACGTTATCGGACCAATCGAGCCTACAGCCTCAAATGGCCACAGGTTCGTCCTAGTAGCTATTGATTACTTCACCAAATGGTTCAAAGCGGCATCATACAAAGCAGTGACTAAGAAATTCGTGGCATACTTTGTCCGTGACCGTATCATTTGTCGATTCGGGGTTCCGGAGTCAATCATCACCGACAACGGATCCAATCTCACAATGATCTGATGAAAGCCATGTGCGAGACTTTCAAAATCAAGCACAAGACTTCCACATCCTATAGAGCACAAATGAATGGAGCTATGGAAGCCGCCAACAAGAACATCAAAAAGATATTGAGAAAGATGATAGAAACGCACAAACAGTGGCATGAAAAATTATCATTCGCCTTACTGGGATACCGTACCACAGTCCACACATCAACTGGGGCACCTCATTATTTACTGGTATGGTACGGAAGCTGTTATTCCTGCCGAAGTGGAGATCTCTTTCTTAAGAATCATACAAGAAGCTGAGCTCAGCGACGTAGAATAGATAAAAGACCGCTACGAGCAGTTAGCCCTCATAGATGGGAAAAGGATGAATGCAATATGTCATGGTCAACTTTATCAGAATAGAATGTCCAGATCCTTCAACAAGAGAGTCAAGCCAAGACAATTCACACCGGGGCAGCTGGTGTTAAAGAAGATTTTTTCATTTCAAGATGAAGCCAAACAGAAATTTTCTCCCAACTGGCAAGGTCCGTATATGGTTCACCGAGTATTGACAGGAGGAACTCTCATGCTTGCAGAAATGGACAGAGAAGTTTGGCCAAAGCCAATCAATTCAGATGCAGTCAAACGATATTATGTGTAACTTTCTATGATTTTCTTCAATAATGTAAATTGAAATACGCCTGACCTGATTCCTGTTTAAGAGGGGATACGTAGGAAGCCCTATGGGTTCGGTAATAATTCAATAAAGAACTCATTTCCCCCACAATTGGAAACTAGGGCAAAATTTTGAGGAGGACCCTCAAAATTCTGAAGCAAGTTCAGCCGATCGCAGCATGTACAATGGTCAGAATCATCAATCATCCAACTGGGGCAGAATTTTGAGGAGGACCCTCAAAATTCCGTAGCGTGAGTGGTTGAAATGCCTTGAACCATGTCACGGTCACCGGTTCATCTAAATTTCTTGAAATATATTTTTTACTATGTCTTTATAAAATCATGCGTATTTTCAAAATATAGCTCTATTTAGCAAATGCCACCGTGACGCAAACAGAATCATCAGACCAAGCAGAGTGAAACAAGTAAAGCCAGCGGAGACACAAATCAACCTCCCCCATCTACAGAACTCAAGATTTTTCTTTGGATGCAGGAACAAAGAACGAACATGTTCAAAATCACAATCCTCGAAACCATCGCACTTGCCGACGTTTGCTATCAGCACGAACAAACAATGCCCCGTGTGCTCACAACAATCACAATATCAAATCCTGCTGCCGGCTAAGAAATTCTACTATCATTTACTATTTAATCTTCTGCATAAGGCTAAGTTCTGCCTTCATTTTTGCATAAGGCTAATCTTTGTCTTCATCTTGCATGGGACTAAGCTCTGTCATGCATTCTGCATAAGGTTAAGCTCTACCTCCATTTGCATAAGGCTAATATCTTCCTTCCTATCTGCATGAGGTTAAGCTCTACCTCCATCTACATAAGGCTAATCTCTGCCTTCCATCTTGCATAAGGCTAATCTCTGCCTTCTCTTCCATAAGGCTAATCTCTTCCTTCATTATACATAAGTCTAATCTTTTCCTTCCACATCTCTGCATGAGACTAAGCTCTGTCTCCATACTTGCATGAGGCTAAGCTCTGCCTCCAATTTGTTTTTCATCGAGACTAAGCGTTGTCTCTCGAGCATTATTCACTTTGCTTCTCTTTCGGGCTAAGCTCTGCCCTCCATTTCCCAAGACTAAGCTCTTCCTTGTGGAAGTCACATTACTGCATTTCATGGGCTGAAATATCGCCAACCTGTCTAAAGGCGTCATAGTCTAATGGCATCATCCTCATAGCCAAAAGACACCATGTCATGGCCTGAGGATCTCTTTTTGCATTATCATTATTCAAAGGTGTCATAGTTCTAAAGCACCATCTTCATAGCCCGAGAACATCATTCCATGGCCTGCAAATCTCTCATCAAACAATTCATGGCCCAGAACAACATGGTCTGAGGACGTCATCCCTAACCGTCCCAAGACAACTTTCATAGTCCAACGGGAATCTGCATCATGTTTAAATTTATGCACAATATACACTTGCGGTATTCTTATTTGCAGGTAACCCGGCAAGCGACGGTTACCCCAGAGGAGCGATCCCGTGCCAGTTCTCCCAGCCATATCAAACCTAACCTCTTCTTTAGAACCGTTCATTCATCTAGCCCTAGATGTTGCGCCCGTTATTGTGATGACTTCACCGGTATACTTCGTCGATGGATCCGGAACTACATGCGGCCTGATTCCTGTAAAACCAAGGATATGTAGGCAGCTCAAAAGCTAGGGTGCGACCTAAATCTCTCCAAACCATTTCGCTCGGTCAAAATTGGCCATCATGTCTTTACCTGACAACTCTTCCATCCTTTCCGGGTAAAGAGGGACAGTTGTTGATACTTAATTTTTTCTAAAAAATATTTCAAAATGCATATATGTCTTCAAAATCATGCATTAGCATCAATTGGTATTTTTCCACAATTTTCTACATATTTTATTAATTTTCCAGTATTTTATTCCAATAAATAATTACAAAATTGCATCACAAATGATTTCAAATCATTTTCTTGATTTAATATTACTATTATGGTCCTATTATGTCCAAATTATTCTATAAATAGCATATTTGGCACATTTTGGCTACAATTGCAATAACTTTGCAATTGTATCCCATGCGTATAATTTTTGTATTATTTTTTACCAAAAATTAGTCTTTTGTATTTCAAATACTAAATAACCATTTTTAAAATATCTATATACATGAAATTTATTTTTTATAATTAGTAATTATTTTACAAATTATTTTTTTTAATCAATTTATTTGGGGTATTCAACAAATAGCCATTTTTATTTTTGATTCTAGCCTAAACTAGCTAACCCAAATACCTGATACACTAGCCCAATATAATCAAGGCCAAACCCCTACCTAACCCGACCCAAATTCTTGTTAAATCCCGACCGTTGATCACTTTGATCAACGGTCCAGATCCCCCTTAAACCCAAACGACCCCTCCCCCCCAAACCCTCTCATTTTCACTCACCCTCTCCGCCGTTACACTTCACTCTCCTCTCCAAATCCTCTCTAATTCTCACTTCGCCGCCTCTTATCTGTCGTCAACCATGGTGACTCCTCACCACCCCCAAGCCTCTCATGGCTCTCTTATGCCGGCATTACTTGTCTCTAAGGCCCTCAAGGGACGAGGGTCAGTCCACTCACACCTTGGGCATTTTCTTTACTGTTTCAAGCCGCCATGGCTCGATCTTGAGTAAGATCTTTCTATTTTTGCCTAAACCTATGGGTCTCTAAGCTGGTCTCTTCATCTCTGCGTTATGTTTACGAAAAACCCACTTTCATCTCTTGAACTTCTCAGATCTGTACAGACCTGAGATGGATCGAACAGTTTTTCGCTTGTTTTTATGAAATTCTTTCTGATTTCGAAGTGGCTTTTCATTTTCCTAAACTAGGGTTTTACGAAAATCCTTTTCTCTAAAACATTTCTAATTTTAAGTGTTTAATCTCCTGTTCTTATGTGTTTTCGACTGATTATGTTGAGTTTACCTCAACCCTAACTAGTTTATGCTAAAACCCCAATTTTTGGACAATTTTGTTTGGATTCTGAGTTTGACCGTCTTACTTGTACACTGTTTTCGATCTATGCTTTGATTCTCATGATTTTCCTTTAGCTTAATTCGATGTCCTATGATTTTTACCCTAGTATATCTTTATTAGGGTTTGTGATTCTACTCTCAATTGATCCAGTGTGTTTATGCTTGGCCTACTTGTTTATTTATGGAAACCTATGTTGTTTTCCTTAAAATCAGTATTATTTCGAGTCCTTGATTCACTAATTTGCTATGGTAATACATGTATGCTGATTTCTGGTTATTTCCCCTATTTTTCATAACTGTTAATTATTTCTTGCCTTATCTTTTATTAACCGTGAAATTTGCTGACTCTTACTAAGTGTTTTCTTAATTAAACTCTTTTGTACTTACCCCCAATTACCTACTTTGTACCTAAGGTTACTTGATTATCTGCCCTGCTCGACCGTTGGTTGATTACCCCTTAATTGGTGGAAAGATGGCTGATTTTATGTATGATTGAATCTGTAATTTTCCCTAATTGCTACATAGTTAATTCTTTACCTTATTTTGTCTAGCTCTCAACTGCTATATATACTCTCATCCATTCTCACTTCTAAGACACTGACACTGAACTCAAAACATACGAAGACATTAGTTCAAAAAGCTCTCTCTCATACTCAAAGCTTTTCTGCTCTCTTTCTTTATTTGTTACTTACTTACTACTGTTCTGAATTAGCCAGCTGTAATCCAAGGCTAATTTTTGTGTTCTGCTATCCTTCACTTTGTGTTTACTATCCCCTTACTGGTATGTTCTGATTTCAATTCAAGTCCCAAAACCAACATGTTTTTGTTACTGCTTTAGTTTATCATGTTTCTGATTTGTTTATATCTATGGTTTGTTGTTCAACATGTAATTGACATGTCTACATCATTGTCCATCTAGCATATTATGTTATGCCCCACTCCCCTTTAGGATCAGTATGCTTATTAATATATTACCCCCTTGTAGTATGTCCCAATATGATCTGCTCTATCTCATGTTTACCTATTTTCTAGCATGAACCTTTCTTTGAAAAGTAATTTGTATCCTAAGTTGTCTTGATTCTGTGTTGATTCTGAAATTCATGATGTGTTGATACCATTAGCTATCCCCTAATCCCCATAAACCCTATACAAGAACTTCTATGATCTTGTATACTATGTGCTCTATGTGTCCCCAATTCCCATCACCCATGTATGAAGGATTGTGATTTGAATGTGCTGAATCTGTTTGTGTTGTGATTAGTCTACTGTTTGTTAATTGTCCTACTCTTGCTATCAAACTGTTTTTACTAAACAACTCTCATATTTTATAAAACTGTTTCAACTAAGTCTTTTTCCAAACGTTGCCTTTCCTATTAAAACCTTTTCAAAACTATGTCAAGCACTCTCACTCTACTCTTAGGTCCTTAGGTTATGCCCCTCCAGTGTATCACTGCCTTGGGATTCCTATGAGATCCCTCCGAACTCTGATGCACTGGGGCTGTCCCTTCTACACTACACTTACTCAATTATGGTTATGAAATATGGGTGTGAGCACTGCCCGGAACCCTTGAGATCATTAGGGAACTCTAACACACCCGAATATGAGAAAGGCTATGAAACATTTGAGCACTTGAGGTTCTGGGAATATGGGCCTGTTTTTCAAGCTCCCTATAGTTTAACTTCTTATTTTCCTTTATCTATTTATGTAATTTACTCAGCTGGTCTGTAATAATTATTTGTAAACATATATTGGGGATGGCTAGTGAAAAGGGGAGGGTAGCTATATATGTTATCAATATCAAGGGGTAGAAACCATGCCTTAGGTTTACATTTCCTATATGTGCATTAGAATCCATGTTTAGGACTAATACACTCTAAGCATGCCATGCATTAGATCTCATGTTTTAGGTTTACTGCTTAAGCTTCTCATTTGACACTATTTATCACTTAGAAATCCTGCTTCTAGGAATAATAGCATCAACATAAAAATGTTGCTCCTGCACATCCTGAAATTATGTTGTAACTTCCTGTGTATTTAGAAATCATGCTTTAGAAATTCTGCAACTATTCTGCATCTCTATGTGCATAGTAGATACCATGCTTTAGGATCTCGCCCAGTCACACTTAGTTAAACTACTGATGCATGAAAAAGCACATAAGACGGTCTCATATTTGATCATCCTGTTTTAAATAAACTGGTGATAATCCATGTATTTTGCAACACCTAGAACAGCATGTTTTTAGGTAAAACAACTTCTGAACCATTTTTTTAACAATTCTGGCAATTATTATGCACAATCCCACAGCTAGGCAAGCCTTAGGTAATTAATCTCTTTAAAAACCGGAAGACTGTTGCTTTGTGTTTACTGCTTAATGGTTAACAGGTTTTTTTAAAACTCAATAGACTAACTGATTAGGTCTTGCTTCTGTGTTTGAAACTGCATATCTTCTGTGTTCTGATTTTCACTTAGACATCATGTTTTAGGATTCTGCTAAATAATACTGCCCTTGTTTGTGTTTGAGACGTGCTGCTTATGTGCATTATCTTTGGAGGTAAATCTGAGCCTCTTAACTACTTTTTCCTATTTTATCTTTTCAAATCCTATATGTTCTTGCATGTCGACTAGTATTTTCTCCTTTCAACCTTAGGGGTCTGTCTAGAACTGCCTATAGGTAGAGGTCCTAAATTCCTCCAGGACCATTAAAAGGGACGGGTAACAGCACACATATAGATTGTTAAACAACACTCGCTTTAATAACCGCTAAGGGGTGGGGAAGGGTAGATATAGATATGATGACCGGTGCGTTAATGCAACGTGTAGCCCCCTCTTCTGAGGAGTGATTACCGGGCATTGTGCCAATGTGATCCTATAGGATAAACAACCTAGGACACCCCCCCCCCTCTCCCTTACATATGTGTGTTTAGATCACAACTCTTTCAAAACTTTACTTGTGTGCTTGGACTGTAAATCTTTCAAAACCTTATATATGTACTTAGACTTTAAATCTTTTAAACTTTAGCACATATGTGTGCTTAGACTATGAATCTTCCCAAAATCTTTATTTGTTTACCTATATGTTATATTTGCTTATGTGCTACCTGTTTTAAAATTCACGAAGCTTGTTTGGCCGGGAACCATAGTTGTGGACTTTAAGGGGTGCCTAACACCTTCCCCTTGGAGTAATTTCAAGCTCTTACCCAATCTTTGATTATTCAATTAGTGTTATTGTGACCCTTAATAGGTGCCCTAACGCGCCTTAAAATCGTTAGGTGGTGACTCTTCAATTCCTTATCCCTTTCCCAAAAGGAAACGAGTTGTCCCAATAATGTCGAATACCCTGACCGACCCGAAAGGGGAGGAAAGAGGAGGGCGCGACAATGGGCTCCCCGGCAATTCCAAAGCATCATCTTCATAAGACCTTCATGTTGTGAATTGCTCCTCCCCGGAGCAAGTGATAATTCCAAGTGCATTAACAGGTGTGGTGGATTGTATAGTGCTGCAGGTAGTAGGTTGTCTTGCAATGTTGGAATCATGAGTATGACATACCTCTCCTCCAGTCAAAAGGGGTCTACTCTTATATTCATGGAGGTTTTCTGTAGATGTGGGGGAATGAAGATTAGGAATTTTTTTTCAATATTTCCTGGCATGGAGATCGTCAGGAAATCCTTCAGTATCATTGATTCCATGAATGTCTTCGGCAGGCTGTTGTCTTCTTCTGCATGTTGGTGGTTTCCATGGGGTGATAAAGGTGGTGACGAGGTGATATCGATGACCTGTTGTTGAGGTGTCACTGGAAGCGTGGCTTGTGGCCTCTCCAGTGCATTTGGAGGAGTGAACCATGACCTCAAGTTTTTTTGTGGATGTGTATTCCAGGGAATAGGGTTTCTCACTTGAACTCGATTTTGCCACTGTTGGTATTGTGCAATGATATGTTGTAGCTGTTTGTGAGATCTTGTTGTTGAATTAGATTCGAGAGTTGATGCAGTTGTGCTTGATTTGGAGTTCCTTCTTGTAGTGAAAAATCCATCTCTTTCGAAGTTTCCAGTAGTAGCGTGACATGGTTCTGGAGTAGTTGAAGATCTGTTGGAGTTATTTGCTGCATGAGTGGGTTTTTTAATGGCAGTACCACCTGGTGGTGTGGAAGAGGGAGGTAGTTGGGGATGACTAGGTATGGAGGTGAAAGGTGGTGATAGTGGTTGATATGAACATTGTTTTTAAGGCATCTGTGTCTGTGGTGTTGGTTGTTCCTGTGGTGCTGTGAACGAAACATTGTTAATGGTTGTGGTATTTGATTCGAGTGAGGATGATGGTGCTATGGTGGAGAAAGGGTTATTTGAAGCAGTTGTCGTAATGTTAGGCTCCCGTAGTTGATCATTGTCATTGGTTATTGGGAGTTGGTTCCTTTTGGCCGTGTATTGGCGTGCTGGAGTGAAGGTATGAGATTGTTGAAGCTAGAGTGCTCATTATGAATTGTTGGTGCTGACGAGGGGAATAGTATAGGGGGATATTGGGGTATTGTTGTTTGGGTCACTGTTTCATTTCTTGCATTAGGGTATGGGTTTGTTTGTATCGGAGGGGTTATGATTGAGGGTTCTTTGTCTTCTACTTGGGTGTATTCTTGTTTATCATTGGTACTAGGGGAATCTTGCATGGTAGTGTTATGATTGTTAGGTAATTTTGGTGATTTCTTCCTGGTAGTATTATATTTCATAGGTAGCATTTTAGCTATGGCTTTTCTAATTAAGGGATGCAGGGGGATGAACAAATGGTATGATTGCTTTTTCCTAGGTCTACTGGGTGCGTGCATGTAGGAATTTGGAACGGTGATGATGATTGTGTAAAAAGGGTTGAAGTAGGGTTGTTTGCTGGATTGTAGACGGTATAGGGTTGGCATGCGTGGTTTTTTGCATAGGGATGGATGGGTCTGGTGTAGTGTTTTGTTTTGGGTAGGAGGATTGGTTGTGTAATGGAGTGTTATTGGGTGGGTTTGTGATTTTGTGAGGGCCAGGTGGGGTGTTACATTCTTGGGTGGTGGTATTAGGAAAATGGGGGTGGATTTGATTTTTAGAAGTAATTTGAGTGGGATTTCCAGATTGGTTTTTTGTAATTTTTTTTATTTTTTGGATATGAGACCCTTTTTCATTGGTTAGCTTGCTCTTCATCATAAGATGGAGTGGAAGGGGTGTCTTGAGGTAGAAGGAGTTGAATAGGTTGGACAATAATGAAGATTATGTCCTAAGCATCCGTATTTTGTGCAGATTAGGGATGTGTGTGCCAAGTAGGATCTCTGAAGGTAGAATTTTTTCTAGTGGGGCTAGTATACACAGTCTTGCATATCTACCTTTGGATGTGTGTATAGTGCAAGTTTCAATTTTTATGAGTTGGCTAATAAAATTTGCAATTTTTTGGAGGATTTGGATGTCATAGTATCCGGTAGGTAGTCTTGTAGTCTAATCCAGACAGTAATATAATTTGCGTGAGTTAGTGCTAGATTGAATTTAGGTTCTCATTGTCGGACAGTGAGATATTGAGACCCTAAGAACCAAGGTCCTTTTGGTAAGATTTTATTAAAATTTTCCATGTGTTGGAGCTTGATGAGGTAATAATCATACCCTAGATCAATTAGTTGGAGGGTTTCATTAAGTTGCCAAAGGGTGGTCAATTCAATTTTGAGGTTGGTGTATGATATTTTTTTATCAAGAAGTTTAATGATAATGGCTTGATGCCCAGGACGTCTAAGCTTATTATTTGTAGTGATAGGTATAAAAAAGGGGTGTTTAGACGGATTGTTATTGCGAATACTAAAAATTGTTTATCAGTGCTAGCGGCAGCACTTTCAACTATGTAAACTGTTTCTTTTTCTTAAATTCAAGGCTACTTTCTTCCTTCTTCTTCTTTTTTTTATAAATATTTCCCTGAATTAATTAGGTCTTCTTTTTTTATTTTTCAAGCACACTTTTTTAACCCAATGCTACTTTTTTTATTTCTTTTTTGCTGATCTTTGATTTTAGCTTTTTATTTTTAATTTTTCTTTACCTAACTCTATAGCAAAGAAAAAAAATCTTCTTAAAAAAAATCCCAAAGTTTGACCTCTTTTAAAGACTAATACTAGTTCCTCCAAAAAGGTAAAATCCATCAATTTTTTTCTTTTAGCCAATTGCATTCTCAGCACAGATTGATGTCCATAAGATTAAATATGAGTTTTCTCGGTAACTTTTTTCACCGTCGTATCAAAACAGTTGTGTACTTATATAATGTGCAGTAAGTTTATCAAAAAAAATTAAGCACCTAGGAACCCAAAATCCTAGATCCGCCACTACTTGTTATAGCATATCATTTCCTTAGTCTCTAAATTATCAAATTATACTTATATTTTAAATGTAGAATCATATTTTACCAACTTATCGAGAAAGTAATAAATGATTTGGTGGCAATAATGTTAGAGATAGATATTTCGCACATCAAGCAGTGATCATTTGTTGTTCACTTTAATTTCATTAGTTCATGTACATTCATTATATTAATACACAAGCCAAGTATTATCACTGTCATTCTGGCCCTGATAGGGTTAGGTACTGTACTTAGAACTACCACTAAACTTTTATATTCAGATGAATCGATTGACACATGAATTGAAGGCAATGCTTTTGAGATATTGGATTTTGCATTGCCTTTGCAGGCAACATTTGGTTCTTAATTGATTGTTGAGACCGGAGAGGGTCCCCATATTTCTATGTATTTTTGCCGATGGCTCAACCTCTGACTTAATTGATCCTTGAAAAGGTGGCTTACAATTTTTCCTCATCTCACAACAACTAACTGTTACGGTCCATACTTTTGTACGTTGGATTTGTCGTAAGATAATGGATATAAATTAAAGAACAAGATTATTTTTGAGCTTATAAGTATTTATGCTATTTATAACAAGTGATAAGTGAAGCCATGAAGGTGAGAGAGTAAACGAGTTGAAGAAAATGAGGTTGGTCGAAGTTTGACATTTTGGGATAAAATACGGTTCAATCCATAATATCCTATATTTATGGATTAGTGCTAACCACATGACTATGATAGTAAGATATCTGAAGTATATTAGTACTTAAGTGAATTGAGATCAAGAAATTAATTATGTGTATAATTAGTTAAATGGGAAATATAGTAGAAGACAAATTAAATTGAATTATTGAATAATTGGTGTACTGAATAACATTCCACATGTCACATGGTGGCAGAAATATTAGTGACTATTCTACACTCATAAATGGTGACGACACTATTAAACTCAATGTCTCAAGAGAGAAGCGGAGGACATGTGTAATAGAAAAAGGTTACAATTATGTCTCTTGTTTCACTTGATTTGAGAATGAAATTGAAGAATAGTTAGGTTATACATGGTGTAGAAGCAAGGAACGTTAATTTGAGGTGATTTACAGCAACATGAGTTCAAAATTTCATGAAAGCAAATTGTAATCTTTCATAAAGATAACATACGGGTTTTGCGCACCACCTCGATCTCGTTGTTCCGTTTTGGCGCGTTGGTTAATCCAGCAAATAAGGTAAGAATTTCCCTCTCCTTGGAATATTTAAATTCGTCTAGGTCATCGCTAAATTGTGGGACGAGAATTATGGAATTAATAGCGGAAAATCGTATTTTGACGTTGTTGTTGTATTGACTATTCGGTAATTTTCTAAGTTTTATTGTGACGGGAAATTGTTGGAGTAACTAGAGTATACAGTTGGTGTAGTCATTGATGTGTGTCTTGAAGGAAAGAAAAGATTAGAGAAGTATGGTTGATAATCGTAGCCGATCTTTCCGCTTGTCGTATCATTATTTTGGTTGTAAAACTTGTTATAGGAATTGCAAGTTGAGTTGTTGTATTACCTTGCCTATTGAGGGAATGACAAGAACGGGGAAATGCTATCCATTTCATTGTAGGATAGGCTATCTTGCGTTATGAGATTAAGAGAATTGTTCATATGGTTGATAATAGTATTATTCTTGTCATCGTATAGATCGTGAAGAGGATTCGAGTTGAGCTCTTGAGCCACGTGGTTAAGACCGTACTTATTTCTTTTTGGCATGATTCATATGATACAAACGAAATGAACAAACGCGCAACTTTCACAAATGACATTATTCTTAGAAGTACTAAGGGTTTATATGTTCTTGATTCCCCGTGTGTCGTATTATTCTATCATATGTTCATAGAAAATACGTAAGTTGATAAAGTTTATTTCATGATATTAATCAAAGGCATAATGATCTTATGATATTCCAAAAGGTCTTATTGACTTGCTTCACTATGCATGCATTCATTTTTACACGTACATTGACCCATGACCAGATGGTGTTATATACAGATATATTATATGTATATGGGGTATGGGAAAAATTTATGGCGTTATATACGCACCACCACCTGATCAGCTGGTATACGTTGATGATTTCGACCACAATAGCCGAGATGATATGATGGGATGTCCTCAGAGGCTTGATGATGTTATGTACACATGTACATATGCATCATATGACATTTGTACGCATATGCATGACATTATAAATACTAAATGATTCACATAGCTATTCAGACTTACATGTTTAGTCTTTTACTCCATGTTTCTCTCATGTCTTTTATTTACTGATTTTTATTCCTTACATACTCAGTACATTATTTGTACTGACGTTCTTTTTGCTTGGGGATGCTGCGTTTCATGCTCGCAGGTGCTGATAGACAGGTTGACAGTCCTTCTAGTAGGCTATCAGCTCAGCAAAAGGTGTTGGTGCACTCCACTAGCTTTGGAGTTACCTATTTGGTCTGTATGTTTTTAACATGTATTGATCGATATGGCGGGGTCCTGTCCCGACCTTTATGAAGTTTATGTACTCTTAGAGGCTTATATACATATGTCATGTATATGGATACTTGTATGGTCCTGTCGGACTATGTTTTGAGTTTATAAATGATCGTGTCGGCCTTATAGGCATGTATGTCACATGTATAAGTTTCTATATCAGGTTGTGGTGTTCTATGTCGAGTATTCCCTCATGTTTTATTCTAGTTATCTCATAATAGTATTTCCGGCTCATTTACTTATGATAGTATGACAAGAAAGATACGTTACATTGGTACTCGGTTGAATAAGACACTGGATGCCCGTCGCAGCCCATCGATTTAGGTCTGTGATACTAACTGCATACTCATAGAGTACTAACTACTAGCATCAATAAATTTATTCATGTGCAAGAAATGCAATGTTCTTGTCTTCCTATATAATTGTAATAAAGAAAACATTGGCTCCTGTATAAATTCACTTTGTACATGAGCGAATGACAGTGAATAAAATACACCATTGCTGGCTCCAAAGCAGCTAATAGGATTCAGCATCTAACGTATATACAAGAAGAAAAAATAACCTCATATACGCAGTGTTATTTTCGGCGAAGAGGGTTCCCTTATGTCCAACTAGATCCACCCCTCATTATTAAGTGACATAGCCATACAGAGTGAAGGGTGTTCAGTTTGAATACCTTCATCAAAAAATTATATTAAGTATATAAGTCAAAAATTACTTTTTATAGATATATATTAAATTTTAAACACTTTTTGTAAAATTCGTCCCTAGGAGGATTTTTGTTATATCTTAATATATTTTGTTTATAACTGATCTAGAAGCTTATCAAATATAAATTGAATAGGACTTTCAGTTTATCGTGGACTTTATAGGGCCCGGTTGAAGAATTATCTGGTTTTATAAACTCTAACGCTTGTGACCTTAAGTGAGGTCTGTGAAAAATAATGCGTAGCAAATCTTACCATAAGCAATACGATGCATTCTTGTGTGTTAATAAATTTCTATGTTAAGAGAAAAATGTTCAATACTTATATAATAAATTTAAAAAGAAAAACTAAAGTCACAAGGGAAACCAGTCAATGCCAGTAAACAGGTACCTCACCAATATCGTTCTTTTTTTTTTTGTCATTTCTTCGTGGATATTCATTTTCCCAGTTACGCCTTATGTAACATGGTTATACATTTAACCAGCACAGACTATTCATTATGAATATATGTATGACACAGACTTGCTTTTAATGTTCATGATTTCTCTTTTTTCGTTAATAGAAAAGGAAAGAAAAGAGTTTTAGATCTCATATAGTGAACAACGATCGAAAATATTAGCAGACACCTAAGCCTCTCAAATGTACAAAAGTAGGGAGTAGCTGCAATATTCAATTACTTCTCTGAGTATATCAGTTTTGACAATGCCCATAGAAGTAAATACTAGTCATTAATGATTCCACCGAAAATCGTACAATCTTCAACCATAAAACTTTATTACTGCATTAAACAAATACTATCACCTAAGATTGTTTTTAAATTGGTTTCATGCGCCAGATATATATTGATGCTAAATAGAACAATTTTCTTTAAATACACTACTACTGTTGCTATAAACTTAGCCTCTCTTTTTTTTCCTTTTCTCGGGACTGGTACATGGAAACTTTAAACTTGGATCTTTCTAGATTGATTTGCCGAGATGATAGTGAGGCACAAGTAGAAAATAACCCCAAAAAAACCGAATATAATACTCTCTATAACTTTATGACAAAATTTGGGAACAGAATCACAAATTGGCATCCACCCAGACTGATTTTCTCCATATTTTCCCACATAGCCAATTGTAGTTGCTGCTGCAGTTCCAGCCAGCAATAGTGCCATCAAAATCTGTCATCACCAAACAACACATCATATTTTATAATACTAATATTATGTTTAATATTTTATGGATCGGTATGGACAGTAAAATTTCATATAGCTAATCTCAACTTACTTAGGCGCAAAATTTAGTATGTTAATACTATGTTTTGGATATTGATGGCGTGAATAAGATAGGCAAAGTGCAATGCCTATGGTCCCAAAAGAAAAAAAAAGTGATAATATGGGGGGAAAATCACCATTGTCCCATTTATGTCAACATTCTTGTATGCATTTCTCCCATATCTTGATATTATTAGGAGAATTTTCTAAAAATCAAAAGTTGACCATAACATCTAGAAAAATGTATAATAATGATGTGTTAGATGTAAGTTACATAAGGAATAAAGTATGAACTTAGAGACAAATAACGTGTTATATCTATTACCTAAAGATATATACAAACTTGTTAATATATGGAAATTTTAGATCCTAAGGCTAGGGGAGAAAGGTACGTTCTCCTGACCTACCCAACTCTATACTTAATCAATAGAAAGATAATTAAATTTTTTTCATATTTTACCCTTATCATTAACTATTTATTCCTCAAAACTTTTTGAAATAGTATCATTATAAATGGGTAAATTATAAAATATACACTTCATTTTTTTATTTTTTCTTAAAGGGACAACTAGATGTGAACGGATGGAGTATATCTTTCCATCTCACTAAATTCCAGTTCGGATTTTTTTTCTTACGGAAAATTTTGTAGATGAACAAACACCTTGAATAGTACACGCAAGCAGATGCAATTATAGGAGTTAAACTTGATGGATTCCATTTTTAAGATGCTTAGATTACTTTGCATGTTCAAAATTATAGCTTCAGAATTTGATAGTAGTTTGAAATTTTAGTGATTTCTTTTTTTTAACTTTATACCAATATTTCGTGTTTTGAAAATATTTTGTTATGGAAAAATGGAAATTCAAGATTCCAAAACTGCCTCATAAAAATAAGTGACTTATTATATAAGGACCAAAAAAAAAAAGAGAGTACGTACCATATCATGGAGGAACACGTAAAAATAGTTCTTTGGGTGAAGACCCTTACGACAAAAGATGGAAGCAAGAAAGAGGGACAAAATAGAGAAGGCACATCCAATAATATTTGCAAAGGCAAAGAACCTGCAGATATATAGATACATAAACAAGAAGATCCCCACAACATTAATATACAGAAACTTTAGCACTAAAAATAAAGCCAAATATTTTAGTGATTAATTAAAGATTTATTTCATTTACTTACTTGAGAGCTGGAGAATAGCTATAGCGAGCATCCATCTGAATATTAAAAACATTGACAGTCTCCTTGCTGGTAAACATTGAGCAAGCAGCAGCCAATGTGAATGCAGCGGCCAAAATTCTCAACAAAATCTGGGCTCTAATGAAGCCTTTGTTGTATTTCAGAGGTGGGTTTTCTATAGTTTTGGCTCCAAAGTTATACATCTTTGAGATCTCCTTTTGAGTTTGTTCCTTAGAAAAAGAAAGACAGAAAATGAGCAAATATGGGGAATTGTAGTGGGAATAGTAGATGTTGGTTATGGTATTTATTTATAGAGGGAGAAGAGTGGGGAGGGGTCGTTTTAAGTAAATGGATACTACAAGGCCGAGAAAAGAGCAACACATTAAACAATAAGTATAGTTTAAGTTATATATCTTGTCAATGAATTAGTTTTTTAGTTTAATTTAATGATGTATACTACTTAAACTCTTTTAATTTACCTCAAATACTTTTTTTTTAAGTTTCAAAGAATAAATATGAGATTGTTTGGCTTAACTGATTTCAAATAGCTGATAAATATCTAGTGCTGAAAAGCATTTTAAGTGTTAAAAAATAATTTCATAAAAATACAATATGTGTTTAGATAAAATATTGCAATTGATAATAATATGTAGATGTGCTTGGATTAAAAAAAGGACACATATAAGCAAATTTGATACTCCTTCCGTTCCAGTTTATGTGAACATATTTACTTTTTGATCTGTTCCAAAAATAATGGCCCCTTTCTAAATTTGCAAACAATTTAGCTTAAATTTTTAATTCTATCTTTAATGAGAATTTTTTATAACCACACAAATACTTTGGACCCCTTTTGACTTGTTTAGGGTCACAAATTTCAAAAGTCTTCATTTTTTTTTAAACTACGTGCCCAATCAACATGTTCACATAAATTGAAACGAAATGAGTATTAAGTAATTACCCTCAAAACTATTTACATGAGTATAAACTATAAAGTAATTTTTATGAGGAGAAGGATGAATAAATGAGATGAAGATCGATTTATGAGTTTTATTTTGAGGGTATTTCGTGAATTACAAAAGAGATTAGAGATAAAATAGTAAAAATTTGATTAAACCTAAAGTATTTATAAACTATAAAATTATAATTTAAGGGTGATCAAGTTATGCTGATTTTCGAAAGAATGTTTGAAGCTGCTGTTGAAATGGTTAGGCAAGGGAATTCAAGATCTAGGTATTGAAAATATAAGGAGGAAACTAACGAGGAATGTGAGAGGTAGAATGAGCAGGAAATTCATTACAACAACAATATCGGCACTGGTATACAAAATATGGATGGTTCAAAATGAGGCAGTACGGAACAATAAGGTGATACATCCAGAGAAGATATGCAACCAAATCAAGCAGGAATGCAAAATCAAATTGAAAATGTAGGATATAAGGAAAGAAGATAGAGATAGTAGGAAATGGCTAGAATAAATGTATGTAACAGTATAGCTAGTGATGATATAGAAAAGGAGGATAGATAAAGTATTTTGCGACTAGAAGAATACTTCTAGTTTGTACACTATTTTTTTTTTACAGAAAATGTGTAATAATGTTTGAGAGATTAATAAAAGTTTTCTTTACACCAAAAAAAAAAAAGTTATGCTGATTTTAGCTTTTAAGCAATTTTAATAGTAGCCAAACACACAAATAAGCTAAAACTCATTATAAGCTTAAATAAACATCCTCTAAATAAAAAGAAATGAAAGATTTACGTGGGGCCTCGGTCTTAGTTGTCAATCTAATATATTGGCCTTCTATTTCGTACCAAGACTGAGTAACAGTATCTGAAGCAAGTACAATTTTTTTTGTTTTTTTTTTTTTTTTTTTTTTTTTTTTTTTGTATCGATTGCATAGCAGTAGTTACTCGGGTTTTTTCATTTAGTTAGTTTAGTTTACTATCTATTTTTGGGGAAAAAATGTTATTTGCCACAAAGAGGTGTCGTGGGACGGTTGGAATTCCTTTACCCTATATTCAAATATATGGAGTTTTGAAAATGCATAATTTCTTGATAGCTAAGAAAAACTTTACTCCGTTGGTGAACATAAATTCGGATTAATCACACCAACAGAATTGATTCCGAAAACAAGAAACAAGGAAAAAAAACTCGTTTACTTATCTTTTTTTAGGGCTAGGAATATAAGATATACTTCATCTGTTTCAAATTAAGGAGATACTTTCATTTTTATTCAGTTCCAAAATAAATAACATATTTTTAAGTTTGGAAATAATTTAACTTTAAACTCTTCATTTTACACTTTTTACCCTTAATGTGAAGCTTTTACCCCCTTAAACTTTTAAGACCACAAATTTTAAAAATCTTTTTTTTTCTCTTAAACTTCGTACAAAATCAAATTACCTCATCTAAATTAAAACATATTGAGTATATAATAAGTACACTTCCCTCGGGAACTTATTATTCCCAGAAAATAATTAACAAAAGATTTGAGTACAAACCACGGAAATCATAAATTAATGCCTCTTTAAGGATTCTGTGGTTCCCTTCCCTTCCATGTTCGAAATTCCAATCTATAAGTATGAGCTAACTTTGGATTCTCTAACCTAACCTCATTGTATATGGTTAAAATCGAGTATGTCCGATTTTATTGGTTCGAAGGACTGCCTCGAGATTAAGTTCATAATGAAGCGAGTTCGAGCTCGAAGATACGAAGATCGAAGGATCGAGATCGGACATGACCAACATCAAGCAACAGAATAGCGAGATATCAACGATCGACCATAGGTCTCAGCGAGAATCTCGGGAGTGACAGAACCGCTAAAGGTTGTTGACATCCATCATGGATTTTATTTCTGAAATTAGAGTTGTGCCTAATTTAGGATTCCTCTACTATATAAAGTGAAACCCCGTTCACTTGTAAGGATTAGCTACACTTACTGAGAAATAATAATACGTTGTTCTTTTTTTGCTTACATTTTTGCTACTGTTTTTATTTTCCTTAACATCTGATCTCGAGCTTGTTCATAATCGAGGTCGACATATCGCTTCAACATCGGTTTGACTTATCTTTACCGTTCAATTCATTCATTTAATCTGTCATTTATCAATTGGTATTGAATCTGATCACGTATCCTTAAAATCACATTTCAAGTTTAATTATTACTCGTATTTCGAGGTAAACAGTTTGGGGTCCACCGTGGGGCTAAGGATAATAATGATCGTTCAGTGCTAATTCTGGTAAAACACATTATTTTACACTTGTTCTTGCCAAGGATTGTGTTTTCAGGTTGAATCATGTCAAACTCACAAAACACATCTACGAACGGCGACAATGGCCTCGGACTCCACGAAGAAAACGAGAATGTTATCGCTCTAGGAATCGAGGTGCCGTAGTGTAACGACTCGGCCGGTCGTTCCGTGAGATTACCTCTGTTTTCCCTGTTTATGCTTTGTCATGTGTTTCTTAGCCTATTTATGATGTGTTGGATCGGTTGGTTCAGGTTCGGAGCGGTCGTTGTGAGAACCGAGACACTTAGTCTCTTAAGTTGACTTTATAGTTAGAAAAGTCAACTAAAAGTTGACTATTAGGTAAAAAATCTCGGAATGTGGATTTTTGGGCTCGGATAGCTTCGTAAGGTGATTTGGGACTTAGGAGTGTGTTCGAAAGGTGATTTAGAGGTCCGGAGTAGAATTAGGCTTGAATTGGCGAAATTGAGTTTTTGGTAATTTCTGGTCAGCAGTGAAAAATTAGCTATCGGGGTCTGAATGGAATTCCGAAAGTTGGAGTAGGTTCGTAGTGTCATTTTGGATGTGTGCGCAAATTTTCAGGTCAAGCGGACGAGTTTTGGATAGTTTCGGCATCGTTGGTGATTTATGAAAAAGTTTGAAATCCTTAGGCTTGAATAATAGGTCGATTTGATGTTTCGGTGTTATTTTGGGTGTTCCGAGGGTTCGACTATGTCCGGGTGATCATTTATGATTTGTTGGTACTTTTGGTTGAGGTCCCAAGGGCCTTGGGATGAGTTCGGATGGTTATCGACATGGTTTTTGGCATTTTGGAACTGTTGGTGTGAAGCCTTCTAGTTTTTCCGCACCTACGGATAGGGGACCGCAGGTGTGAGTCCGCAGAAGCGGAGGAGGGATCGAAGATGCGGAATTGGCTAGGCTAGAGAAGGACCGCAGATGCGGAAGATGGGCCGCACCTGCGGAGTCGCAGGTGCGGTAGGTGGGTCGCAGGTGCAGATTTTTTAACCTTGAGTGATTTGCGCAAGTGCGCACCTGGGACTGCAGGTGCGATAAATTTAGCCGCAGGTGCGGTCACCGCAGGGCAGAGCATATAAATAGAACCTTTAGCGAGTTTTGGTCATTTTTCCACCATTTCTATACGGGTTTGAAGCTTTTGGAGGGTTTTGAAGAGGAAATTCGAGGGTTCTTCGTGAAGTTAGACTTTTGGACTTAAAACTCGTTTATGTATGATTATTTGACTGATTGGGGGAGAAATTTATGGAAGTTAGTGACTAAAATTGGGGGATTAGGGCTTGAGGTTCTAGATTTTGAATTGAGAATTTGAGGGGCCATTTGTTGTCGGATTGTGGTAATTTTTCTCGAATTTTGAGATGTGGGTCCGGTGGTCGGGTTTGACCAATTTCGGGATTTGTGCTTAATATTGATAAATTCTGAATGGGCTTCGTTTATTGGTATATATTAATCATATAAATCTTATAATTGGATAGATTTGGATCAATCGTAGGCCGAGTCTTGAGGCAAAGGCATTGAGGGCTAGGATTTTAGCTGGTTTTGAGGTAAGTAACGTTTCCAAACTTGGTTCTGAGGGTTCGAAACCCCAAACTATATGCTATATGATTATAATTTAGGTTACGCACATGCCAAGTGATGGGCGTGCGGGCGTACACCGAGTGATTGTGGCCTGGCTCATCCCATGACAAAACGTCTAGTAGCTATTTCGGATTGATATCCGCACTTTTATTGTGGTGGTTGTGAACAACTAATTTTTGACCACACTCAAATGTTATACTATTTTAGTGTAAATATTCCTTTTAGGCCTAATATTAATGTTTTAAGCTTTTATCTTACACTTAGTAGATTTTATTTAATTAAAATAAGTAAATAAATAATAATAATACTCACATTCTTAAAGTGTGAATATATATATGGAGTATCTTTTAATTAGAATTTTAATAAGTAAACTATTATATATTTTTTTGTATAATTTAAACTATAGTGTAAATATTAAGTTTTCTTATTTTTATAGTTTCCTTTAAGTTTAAAAGTAACGTTGGTATNTTTTCTTATTTTTATAGTTTCCTTTAAGTTTAAAAATAACATTGGTATGTATATATATATATATATATATATATATATGTGTGTGTGTGTGTGTGTGTGTGTGTGTGATTTGCCATTTTTTATCTAAGAATTAGAAGGAAAAAAAAAAGTTTAAAAAAAAAACAAAAAAAAAAAAAACAATCCTAATCTTATAACAATCCTAATTATCTCACTCCAACTCCAACTCCAACTCCAACTCCCACTCTAATTCCAATTCCCACTCCAACTCCAACTCCTCCATTCATCACACATATCTTATATATATGTGTTGGGTATGGAAGAAAAAGGGAGGGGGGAAGAAAACAAAAAAGAAGAAAAGAAAAAAGTAAGAAAAGAAAGGAAGAGACGGCAGAAGTAAGAAAAAGAAAGAAAAGAGAAAGTAAGAAAAAAGAAAGAAAAGAAGAAGTAAGAAAAAGAGAAAAGAAGAACGAAAAAAAAAGGAAAGAAAAAAGAAGAAAAGGAAAAGAACGGCAGAAAGGATGGCTGGAAACAGAATTTTTTTTTTTTGAAAGCAAAACAAAAGAAAAGAAAAGAACGAGTTCGTGGATTTCGTTCGTGGTTTCGGGTTCGTGGTTTTAGAAGTTTTATAATTAGTAGATTAAGTCGCTTGCTAAGTAAAATTTTCGCAAAAAGGTAACACTCAATTTCCTTGGTTAATTTAAAGTAATGGATAACCGATTGTATGATGTTTGTTTATTTAAATTCAATTATTCTTTCGCTTTCTTTTGTATTTTTAAATAGCGTCGATTTCTTCTTGTTATTTATATATGTATATATATGTTTGGGAATTTAAAGAATCATACTAATCTAAATTTTGTTCCTAACTTTTAATTTTTAGTTCTAATCCATTCTTTTGCCATAATCCACGTGAAATTTTAGACTATAGATAGTTCATAAACTTGTTTAAAGGTTTTGTCAACAAAAATATTTTTTTTTATTTTGTGATTGTTTGCCATTTTCTTGATGTTAAGTGTTGTCCATGTTTAAATATTTATATCATTCTATTTTCTTGCTCAAAT